>JAJLYE010000020.1:24615-80361 GCA_030571715.1 Grigorovia jiainica (nom. inval.) | reverse complement strand
AATTATCGTATTTTAAATAATTTTAATAATAAAAGAAAAATTCAAGATCTTAATAATAATAATATCAACATTACTAATATTAATAACAACAATAATATCAATAATATCAATAATAACATAACTAATAATATTCTTTCAAATAATTCAAATTCAAATAATTCAAATTCAAATAAATTAAATATTCCAATTAATTCAAAATTTAATGGTCCTAAAATTACATTTACCGCTAATTCAAATTTAAATTTAAATAATAGTACCACTACTTACAATAATAATAACAACAACACAGATACCAATAACAATAATATTAACAACAATAATTCAATTATTATTAAAAATTCATATTCTGATAAATATGTTAAACAATTTATTGAATTACATAGTAATGATGACTGGGTCATTATACAAAATAATAAATTTAATTTACCAAATTCTAATGAATTAATTAAATTAAATAATATTTCAAAAAATGTTAATGGTATCTTTACTAAGATTAAATTAAATAATAATACAAATATATTGGAAATTAATGGTTTAATTGATTTCCAAAAAAATTATATCTTAAATTCTGATAATCAATATCGTATTTGGGGGACTACTCAATTAGGTGTTTTTTTCCATCCACATTGGCCAATTTTTATTGATTGTAGAGATAATATTATTAAAGATGATAATTTACTTTCAGAAAATAAACAAGAATTGAGATTGGAAATTGATAATAAAATTATTAATCAAAAAAAATTATTAAATAATATAAGAAGAAGTTGTAAACCAAACATAATGCTAAGAACAATAAAAACATTCGACAACAGCAACAATAACAACAACAACAACGACACCGACACCACAAACAATATCAAATTCGTTTTAACAACATTAAGAGACATCCCTGCCAATGAAGAATTAACAATCGATTGGCAATGGGATTTAAGACATCCAATAAATAAAATAATAATGGATCCAAATCAAATTAATGAAATGAATGATATGAATAAATTTTGGCTTGTTCATTCAATTGATACAATTTGGTGTAAATGTTCTTGTGCTTGTTCCAGTAGTGTCAAATATATGTTGGATCAAGATATGGTAAGATTGGATTGGAATAATGGGGGGGAATTGGTGGATTGTCCTTTATTGAGGGCAAAATTATTCTCTGATCAATTTCATAAAGATTTACAAAATCAAAAATTTAAATAATTTTTGTCAATTATATTCAATTATACAATTTATTTATTGATATATTTATCTTAATTTCATTATTTTATTTTTCCGTTATTATAAATTATATAAATCATATATTTATCTGAATAAACAGTACTGAAGAATGGAAACATATTTTTTGTTTAAGTTAGCAAAATGGCAAAAAAAAAGTGACACAATTCAAATATAATCCACAAAATAAAACATGATCTTCTTGCTGTATTTCTTAGATTTAAATTAGGTCATACAATTCATCAGATTTATATAGTTAATATTAGATATAATTGGCCTGATTATCGAACAAAGCGTTTTCATGTAGAAGAAACACGATTATAAACAAGTTAGTTCATTCGATAATTATAATAATTTTATTGCAAACACCTTATCAATGATACATTGTCTACTTTCTTCGGTTGTAAAATTCTATTCCGATGAGTGTATTACTTATTACAGGTTCTGAGTTACCAGAACAGTAATTGGTTCTCCATCATGTTTTTGAAGATTTGAATGATTTCGGCTTGGGTTTATCTATTGTGAAATTACAATTAGTAACTATTTCAATTCAATTTTTTCGTTTACAATATTCCCCAAAACATAATTACAATTAACGATGAGGTATTAGAGGTTGTTCAAAATCGGCAGTCCCCTTTCAATAGAGATGGTTTATTAGAATTTCCTGGTTTTGATAATCACCTGAAATCAATTATCCCATGTGTCCCTAAATAATTTTTGAGCCATCCTTCTATGTTGTTACACTAGACTTCATTTTACTACAATTTCCAGCTTAACTCAACGTCAGTATTAATGCTATTAGAAAATGTTTAGCACACAATCATTAACTTGTCCACGTTTTTTATCTTCGTTTTTTCTGTCAAGCAAAAAAAAAAAAATAAAATTGAAATCAAAATTTTAAAAGAGAAATAGTCATCAGTAAAATAAAAGAAAAGTTTTACTAATTGTAATATAGTTTAATTTAATCTAAACATATAGACATACACACATCGCCACAATAAATATAAATATAATAGTATAATATCATGGCCCATAGAGCAATTGTACAAGTCGTAATTACAGGTGCCAAAGTATTCGGTAAAGCATTTGGTCAAGCCTACAAGCAAGCCGCTGCACAAAGTGCAAAACAAAGTGCACAAGAAATAAATAAAAATGGTCGTCGTACTGGTCGTCGTTCACCCAAGGAAGAATACGGTGGTATTACATTAGATGAAAGTTGTAAAATATTAAATTTAACAAATAAACCAGATTATACAAATTTAGATAAAGTTAATCAAAAATTTAATTATTTATTTGATGTTAATAGTAAAGAGAAAGGTGGTAGTTTTTATTTACAAAGTAAGATTTTTAGAGCTGCTGAAAGATTAAAATGGGAAATTAAACAATTAGAAGCTGAAAAGGAAGAGGCAAATAAAGATTCTGAAACAAATGAAAATAATGGAACTAAAGATACCAATGCGAAAGAGGCGAAAGAACCTCTGACTAACGAAAATGGTACTGCATCAAAAGAAACCTAATATCGCTGTTCCATAATTAGTAAATAATTAGTAAATAATTAGTAAATAATTAGTAAATAATTAGTAAATAATCAAATATAATAGATAGAATTTTAAACTTGTTAATATAGTATCATATAATATAAAGTATCATTTAAAAGGCAACAATAGTATTACTTTCCTTCTGTGAAACAAAAAAATACTCAAATTTAGAATGAACATCAACAAATACAAGACAATAAAACTTTAATATATACGAATAATTTAGGCAACAAAATTCGATTACAAAGAAAGGGAGAACAAACAACAAGAAAAAGATGATAAAAATGTATTACCATGAAGAAGAGGCACATTAGATTTTAAACTTTCAATTAACATTATATTAATCTCTAAAATCATGCAACTTTATTTAAAATTTTGGTATTAAATAACTTCTTCATAAATAAAAAATTAATCTAAGAGACCAGAACGGAAGAAATATTGTGCCTACATTGTTTGGATGATAGTCAATAATTCTACAGCTATATGGGTTAAAAAAACGATTAAATTAAATGGATTCTGGTATTAACCACCATTACCGCAACAAATAAGTTTGGAGACTTATTCATCACAACAACAGATAAGAATCTATCCAATAAAATCTTGGTCTCTATAAAGTATGTAAATTAATATTATCTTGAGATAGTATTAACCACTACTGATGATTGGTTTTTTTGTAAAGGAGAGAATTAATTTAAAATTTGCGGAAAATGTTTCTTTTATATTAAATTGGCGGCGTTACCCGGACGCAAATTTTTTTCCTCATTGAACTCGTTAGGGTTTTGTTAATGTTGATGGAATTTGTTTGCTGGTTTTGAGGGTTTGTGTGGTGTTAGATAGATAGATAACGGTATGTAGTGGTATCTATTTTCTTATATACATATCTTGTTGTTTATACAATGGGTAAACACTGGCTTACAATCAATGTGGGCATTTGGAAAATGTCTCTTATAACGGTACACACCATTTGACACGGAAGATAATTAAATGTATTGCTATTATCAATATTATCGCCGTCATTACCATTGTTATTGTTGTAATTTAACCTATTCAATAGGAAGTTACATTTGATGGTTTCGCCATTATTGTTCCTGTTGATTGTCTCAATATGTTTAAAATAACGTATGATTGTTTCATTATCCCATATTTGGAAAATCGTATTATAACTATTCATTATATCCATAGTTGTCAGCCCAGTCAATTGTTGGAAAATATTATTTATATAACAAATTTCACCAGTGTTTCTCCAAATTATAATCATACAATTATTTATTGTCTCATATTTACTCTCTAAATTTAATAAAGTTCTTTGTAAGGTAAATTCTTGTAAAAAATTATCCTGTGGTAATATATTACTTACATTCAAATTAATTAATTGTGGTATTTGTATCTTTTCAATCTTGGTAAGTATTTCATGTATTATTGATTCAATTCCCTTGTTGTCTTTAAATCTAAACTTGATTAAATTTCTTAATTCAATATATGATTGTAAATAATTAAATGGTTTTATTTTATCTTGATTTAAATAAAGTTCTTGTACTGTCTTGATATGGTTTCTTAATTCTAATGTAGAATTATAATTTAAATTATTATTATTACTACTATTATTACTATTATTACTATTATTACTATTATTACTATTATTACTATTATTACTATTATTACTATTGCTATTTGGAATATTATTACTATTTTCATCATTAGAATTTTCTAATACCATAAATGATCTCAATAACGGATTTTCAACAATATTGTTAGTATCATCTAAAACGTCTAATGAACTATTAAAATCATTCTCTATTTTCATTCTGTTATTATCATTATTACCATCATGGCCACTATTGTTCTTGTCGTTGTTGCTGTTATCATAAACAGGAATATTATTTTGCATCATAAATTGCTGTTGTTCCTGCTGTTGTTCCTGCTGCTGCTGCTGCTGCTGCTGCTGCTGTTGCAGTTGTTGGTTAGATAATTCAATCGTTGTAATATCATTATTAATATCACTATTGGTACCATTATTATTATTATTGTAATTTTTATCAAAAATTGAAATATCCCCATAATTATCTGGAATATAATTCATATCATTATCTCTCATATTATTACTCATATTAACATTCTCTTCATTCACTCCATCATTGCCATAATTCGTTATATTATTTGTAATTAAATTATCCATACTATTTATATTATTCAATGTATTCTTCCTCATACTGTTAATATTCAATTGGAAATTATTATTTGATTTGGGACTCATAGTATTCATATTATTACTATTGTTCATATTACTTACCATAGTACTGGATACAGGTGACTGTAAAATTGGTGACTGTACATTAGGTGACTGTACATTAGGTGATTGAATAATATTCGATGGTAATAAACCATTTATCATATTTGGTGATTGTATATTAGGCGATTGAACATTTGGTGATAAAACTGTGGGTGAATGGTAATTATTACTATTTATATTGTTGTTTTTATTATCCATGTTAATACTAACATTACTATTTACGGATTGTTGAATATTTTGATCTAAATCATACTTAAGCTCATTATCATTACCAATATTATTATACTCAAATTTATTTTTAATCAATTGACCTACCGTATTAAGATAATTAACATTTAATAAATCATCATTTATTCCATTAAAATTTGTATTCATATTATTATTATTATTAGAAATATTATTATTGATATTAGAGTTGGCATTATCATTGTTCATTGTTGGGGATACAATAGTATTATCAAATTCTTGTAGTGTATCTTTCAATTTCAATAACTCATCTCTATTAATATTAGCAAAATTGGATATCGGACTCCCTAAATTCTCTCTACTATTAAAACTATTCAAAGTATTGTTATCAATAGAATTATTATCTTCCGGATTATTGATGTTATTTTTAGTATTACTATAATTGTTATATGCATTGTTAGTATTAATACCATTATTTTCCATGCTAGTAACATTTAAGCTCGATTCAGTGTTATAAGTATTTTCACTTGTCAATGTACTCACACTGGTACTTACACTACCAGTTCTATTACTATTATTAGTATTACTATTTGTAAACGAATTATTGGTAGCGTTATTAAATCCACTATTATTAAAAACTTTTTTATTCTTATGACTCTTACTGTTGTTTCTAATAATATTATTGTTCTTATTCGTTCTGGATGGATTCATTACCCTTATATTTGTCAACTGTGAATTTACAGATTTTTTGGGACTAAAAGTTTTCCCCTGTGAAGTTGAATTAACAATAAAATTATTACTATTACTACTAATCTTTTCCACATTATTACCAATGTTTCTATCATTATCCACAGAAACACTATTCTTGGAATTAACGTTCGATTTAATTATTCGTAAAGTAGACATTGAACTACCGAATGGTTTAGTATCAATTATCTGTGACGTACCAAACTCATCATTGAACTCATTGTTTTTCAAAAATTCACCACTAGAGGGTCGCTTCTTTGCATTCTTAGTCTTTTTCTTCCTCAAACTATCCTTACATTTATCACCAATATTTCTCTTTACACAGTTTTTACAAGGCCTACCAGCATCACACTGAATATGTTTCATGTGACAAAACTCACATGCTCTACTAATAGTCTTACGTTCGTGTCTCTGTGGTGCCTCTATACTCTTAGAAGTTGAGGACTCATTAATCATTTTGTATCTGTTTGTAATCTTTGTTCCTTAAAATTAAATTTGCTTTCTTTTTTTGTTTTTAGTTTTTTTGATCCATTCTATGCAGCTCGATGTAGGGATAGTATAGTGTATATGTATATAATTAACTGTTCACACAGGTTAAACAGAGGTCTGTTGAGTGGTATTGGAAGATTATACTCTACAGGGGTTGGTAAGAGTACGCTCCAGAAATTTCCTATCGACAACATAAGAGTTTGTGGTATTATTGCCCATATAGATGCCGGCAAAACAACTACTACTGAACGATTATTGTATAAGAGTGGTAAGATTAATCACACTGGAGATGTAGATGACGGTGATACAGTTATGGATTTTTTGCCTGAAGAGAGAGCAAGAGGTATAACGATCCAAAGTGCTTCGATTAGTTTAGTTTGGCAAAATAAATTCAAGATTAATTTAATTGACACACCGGGTCATGCTGATTTTAATTATGAAGTTGTGAAGAGTCTAAAGATTTTAGATTCTGTCGTGACTATCTTGGATTCTGTTGCAGGTGTTGAGTCACAAACAATTAAAAACTGGAAAATTGCTGCAGATCTACCAAAATTATGTTTCATTAATAAGTTGGATAGATTGGGTGCTAACTTCAATAAAACTGTGCAAGATATTATTACGAAGTTAAACACTAGAATTGTATTACTAAACATACCTTTGACAACCGATAATATTGACAAACCAACGAAAGATATCGATGATACCAAAATCCTCGGAGTTATAGATGTAATAAACGGCAAGACTATTGATTGGTCTATGGATCCTGATAACCCAACTTTAAAAGATATCGATAACAAATCAAGTAACTACAATACCTATTTGAAATGTAAAGAATCATTAATAGAGACATTATGTGAATTTGATGATGATTTTATGAACTATTTTATTGATACCATAGATGGTGACATTAATTCAATTGATACTACAATACTATTAAAATCTATAAGGAAACTTACCATTTTGAGGAGAATAACACCAATATTATGCGGTTCCGCGTTGAGTGGCATTGGTATTGAACCATTGTTAGATGCAATGGTTAATTTTTTACCATCACCATTACAGGCAAATCCACCAAAATTCAATAAAGTAAATGTACCAGTAAAATATGATAATAATTTTGGTCTTATAATTAACAACAATACAAATCTTTGTCTTGCTCAAGCATTCAAGATTATTACTGATCCAATTCGTGGATTAATGGTTTTCATTAGAATTTATTCTGGTATACTGAGAAATGGATACATGGTCTATAATACAAACACCGGTGAAAAGTTTAAATTAGGTAATCTCTTTATTATGGATGCTGATAAACCCAATGAAACCAATTTCTTAAATTGTGGTGATATTGGTGTCATTACTGGTTCCACTACAACAAATAAGATCTTTACTGGTAATACAATTATATCCCATTCTCAAAAAAGAGATGGTATTAAATCACTCACAAAAAGCAATGACTGTAATTTAATAATAAATCCGATTATAATACCGCCACCGGTATTCACCATGTCAGTGGAACCAAACAATTTAGGCAACACAAAACATATTGAGAATTGTTTACAAAGGTTAATTATGGAAGATCCTAGTCTTCGAATAAACAACGATGAAGAAACTGGTCAAATATTATTAGCTGGGTTGGGTGAATTGCATTTACAAATTGCCAAACATAAATTACTAAATGAAATGAAAGCTAATGTGGAACTTGGTGAAATTAACGTCTCTATGAAGGAAACACTAAGAGACAATACATCAATGCTAGAATATGATGACAGTGATAACAGTAAGGGTGAAGGGTACCATTTTCAGATTCAAATTGAACCCCTTACCGAATTACCTAGTACAGTCTCCAAGGAGATGAATACATACATAGAGGAGAACAATGAGCTATGGATTCCCTTGGATAATGATAGTAATTTTTGCACTATTGAAATTGACAACTTGAATGACTTAAAGTCAAACTGGCCATACCTAATACATTTTGATACGTTCATTAATTCTATTAGGTCTAGTGGGTTAGTAGGGCTGAACAAAGGTGGTAAACAATTTAATTATCCATTATATTCTTGTCTAATCAGAATTAAATCGAATTGGTGTATACCGATTGATGTTGAGAAACCAAACGAATTATTAACCATTACAAGAAATCTTATAATCAATTGTTTATCCGAAATGAAAAGAGATCAATTTATTGTATTAGAACCTATCATGGATGTCACCATTTATACAAATGGTAGGGATATGGGTAAAATCATACAAGATCTAACAAACTCCAAGAATGCTACTGTAAATAGTATAGACGATCCTGATACTTATAATAGCAATGATAATACTTCGTTAGAATACATCGAGGTAGCCCAACACCAGTATTTGCCACCACAACCTGGATACACGACTAACATTAAGTCAAGTGATACTTTAGATCCTACAATGACCCAACAATACAACCAAAATTTATCGACGAAGATAGTGAAAGCCGAGGTACCATTGAGAAACATGATCTCATACAATAATCAGTTGAGAAGTTTAACACAAGGTCGTGCAGATTTTACCATGTACTTTAATCGTATGGGTATATGTAAGGACAACAAGTAGAAATAATTGTCCCACGTGTGCGTAAATGATAAAAACTAAATTTTGTGTTTTAACGTTATCTAATTTATATATCTTGTAAATAAAGTTAAAGAATATTCTATTGGAAATTCATTTCGAGATATAAGCTACATCAATGACATACAAACAACAGTGCAATAATATAACAAGATAAAACACAACACAACATTACTCTGTTCAACTTAAGAAGTCAATTGTGTCATTTTTAAAACTGCAAAAAATATAAAAAAGTAAAATTTGCCCAAAGTAGTAACACCAAATCAATTAACTTAACAAATTAACAAATATTCAATGAATTTCCTTTGGGGGAAATCTAGCAACAAAAACAATTCCAAAGAATCACCCAATAAGAATGATTTTATTGACAAATTGAAAGAAAGAAGTGAAACACCATTGTTACGTACAGTGAGTGATTTCCCCAGAATCTTAGAGAAGCATTTTGGTGAAAGTTTAGGTTATAGAACACAATTAATTAATAAATTAATTTTAGCTGATAAATTGAGTATTGGCCCACCTGATTTGATCCATTTAACATTGGAGGATACTTTTCATGGTGAAGAAATGGGTCAATATTTTTATATAACTGGTATTGATACTTCTAATGAGGCAATGGCTATTTCGTTATTGAAAATGTTAAGAGAAAGTTATAAATCAAATGGTTTTAACAATAGGAATCAATCTGATAATGTATCCACCTATTGTTGTTTGAATGTATTTAGTAAATTAGACGTTAGAATTAGATTTGAAGGTGGTAAAAAGGAAACTTATTCCATTGTAGCTATCGATTATGCTAATCATAACAAAGAATTTGAAATGACTACACAACTGTGGGAGGAAACATTTGTCAGTGCTTGTATAAGAAATTTAATTATTAATACCGATAATGAAAGGAAATTACCTGGGTTAATGGAATATCCATTGGGGATTGACGCTGGTAGTGAAAAAGTCTGCCAAAGAATCATCAGACTACTTTGTAAATTTTTACCTAGATCATTTGAATTGCATTGGGATACCACTAAAAGCCAAAATCCTACCTTGTTCCATAATTACATCATTGAATCTTTGGTTATATTTTTATCTGTAACTCCAAATTTATTGGAATATGCCATTACAACGTTGGGTGATCTAATCGCTGAAGATGAAAATAGAGTCAATGGTGGCAATGATAGCATTTTTTATAGATGTGCTAGGATCGCCCTATTGTATCAACACGGTGAAAGAAATGTAGAATTTATTACTGAATTAAATGTTACCATTAATGCATTGTATCCGCTTTTGGATATTTTGAAGTCAAAAGATCCCGTTTCGGTACAACTATTAAATTTTATCTCTGAGTTATTAAATTTACAAACAGAATTTTTATTAGATAATGGTGATTATGAACTTGCATTACAAATTGCTAAGAAAGGCACTGAAATGTCATTAGACTCATTTAATTCATGGTATCATCTAGCTAAATGTTATATCAAATTAAGGGACTTTGACAAAGTTCTAATGACTTTAAATTCAATGCCATGTCTTTTACAAAGCGATAAGATTAAAAAAATTTATTGTAATGAGGTTCCATTATATAATTATTATAAGAGACCATTAAACAATATGCTTTACAAACCATTGGATTTAAATTCCAATGAATTCGATATTATTAGTAAAAATTTAAAGACTATAAAGGATACAAAATTAAGATATATTACATTCGGTAGAATTATTATGCCCAATGAAACAGGTAATGGCAGAATTGATAAAATTTGGGATACTGATTGTTTACAATTGGGACCCCTATATGGTCCACAATCAGTTAATTTAATTAATTTTGTTGGCATCAATGAAGTAGAATCCATTAGTGATAGAAATTTATTAAGACGAAATGCAATTGCAAATCAATATAGTTGGTCACAAGCAAAGGTTTATGATTTATTAATTGAGTTAATTTTACAAGTGGGCTGGAATGAATTATTACAAATAAGAACCAGATTGTTTGTTATGGAGAAAGAATATGAAGATGATATTAGTAAATTGAATGGATACGGTTGTAATAAAGATACACCCGTGGAGATAAGAAAGAAAAGAATTTGTGAAAGATGGCTTGATCAATTATTCTTAGACATTTATGATGATTTAAATATTAGCAAGAAACTTTTAGAAGATAAAACTACAAATTGTAGTGCTCTGGAATGGGAATTATTAGGTTTATTAATGTTAAAAGTAAAAGAATGGGGGAATGCCATCGCTTGCCTTAGAACCAGTGGTAAGACAAGATTTGATCCAGTGAGTTCACGTAATTTATTACAATTGTATCTGAGAAAGGAGTCAATCGAGGATCACATATACCTAGATGAAGACGTTATTATTGACTTATTGTTAAAGAATGTTTCATTTGAAAGTAGATTCTATAACAATTTCCAAGTTTTCAATTTAAAGGTGCTGTTCAAATTATGCGACGAATTTGGTTACAAATACATTGAAAACAAAATTCGTGTCATCCCAGACAAGGAAGATGGTATTCAGAACCGTATGGAACAGTTACTATCCTGGGTAGAACACTGTATACCGTTATAACGAACCATAACCATCAACATGTTTAGTGTCTATTACTTTAGTACTGAACAAACCGTCCAATAAGTACCCAATAGAATTTCCCAAAAAGGAAAACCGGGTGACAATTTTTCTTCCAAAAAAAATTTTTGAATTTTTCAAGAAAAAACAGAGGGCATCGAATAATTGTGTAACATTACATAATTGAAGACTGTTGTTTACGGTACATATAAACCGCATAAGTTGCATTTTAAATATACTATATTATTATATATACGCCAAAATACTTACTAGTATTATTATATTTTGATTATGTCAAATTCATTTTGGAAATTTGGTCAAGATTATTCAGCGGAATCTCCGCTTCTGAAGACTTTGAATAATGCATTCGTTAAGATAAATAATGAACCGGAAAACGAATCACCTGAGGTAGAAAATAGTCCCGAAAACCGTAGAAACTCATTACCTACATCGGAAGCAGGTTTTAAAGATTATGAACCAAATTTAGATGTCCTAGAGGATTTATTAGATGAAGAAGAGTTATACACGGAATTAATGTGTTCAAATTTCAAATTATTAGTGTATTTTAAATATCCAGTGGTCCTATCTAAATTAATGAACTATGTTGTAGTTGAAAATATTGTTAAGAATCAAGATAGAATAGATGAACAAGAAAAACTTCAATTTGAAAGACAACAAGAATATTTACAAACAAAAAATGATATTAACGAGAAGAAAAATGACCCATATGAAATCGTGGATCAAGGGGATGAAGATATGGAATTAACTATTGATTTTGAAAATGATGCTGAATCAAGAAGAATCCATATGGCTGCAGAAATCTTATCAGCTGATGTTTGGCCGATATCTGCCGCTATCATGGAAAATGATGAATTATTGAGTAAATTATGGTCCATCACTTATTTACCTGGTCAGTTACCCATTGAAGCTTCAACATATTTTATGAAAATCAATGAAAGATTATTAGATATGAATACTCCTGATATGATTAATTATATTATGTCACAAGACGATATTGTTGATAGATTTTTACAACATATTGATGATCCACCAATCATCGATTTTTTCTTAAAAATTATCTCTACTGATAAACCGGATGTTAACAATCACATAATCCACTTTTTGAAAAATCAAGGTTTAATACCGAAACTTATAGACAGACTAACCCCTAAATATGATGCTAATATTCAATCCGCTACATCAGATTTCTTAAAGGCACTTCTAGCCATTAGTGGTAATTGTACCGATGAAATCGCCTCCAGTATAGGTCCCAATGAACTTACAAGACAATTAACTTCACCAAAGATGATAGAAAAAATTATAAAAGTAATGCTTAATGGTGGTACTTCATTAAGTAATTGTGTTGGTATTATTATTGAATTAATTCGGAAAAACAATTCAGATTATGATTATGTACAAATAATGTTTACCACTTTAGAGACACATCCACCAAATGATAGAGATCCAATTTATTTAGGCCACATGTTACGATTATTTGCACAATATATGCCACAATTTTATAAATTGTTAATTGAAACAACAACACCAATTTTAGATACTTCCTTTGATAGAATTGAACCATTAGGTTTTGAAAGATTTAAAATTTGTGAATTAATTGCTGAATTAATACACTGTTCCAATATGGGTCTTGTTAATGAAAAGAAAGATGAAGAAATTGTAATGGAACGTGACGCTGTTAGAGAAAGAATACTTAGGGAACAATTTGGTGAATTAGAATATAGCGATAATGAAGACCATGATATTCATCTCGAAGAAGAAAGTAATAGTGATAGCAATGACACAAAGACAAGTGAAAAAGATGATGAACTTATTGAAAAGAGTGAACAGCATCATGATAAAGTTCACGAAGAGAATGAACAAAAGAAGGATGATGTTAAAGAAGAAATTGAACACGAGAAAGACAACGAAGAAGATATGGATTATGTAATGGACGATGATAGAGAAGTAGCCACTAAATTAAGTACATTGCAAATCGAAGGTGAAGATATAGAGATTATTCTTGAACATTCACCAGATGAAGAAGAGGAATATGAAGAAAGATCTGAAATGCCACACAATGGCAATACATCCGAGATGTTAATCATTAACACTAATACCAGCAGTGTAATCAATGAAAATGGTGAAGAACATATTATTGAAGTTAATGAGATCACAAACATGACCACAATTACTCGTGATGATGACGATGACGAGGATGAAGGTCACGATGGTCACGATCAAACATTTGCTGAACCAATTGTCGATACTGATGATGAAATTGGAAGACTAAGAGATAATGGTGTTGTTGGTGATTTATTAAAAATTTCATTATTTGATACTCAAATCGTTACTACTATTTTAGAGATGTTTTTCCATTTCTCTTGGAATAATTTCTTACATAATGTTGTTTTCGATATTATTCAACAAATTTTCAACGGTCCTTTAAAGATTGGGTTTAATAAATTTTTAATCAAAGATTTATTATCAAATGCAGAAATAACCAATTTAATTATTGAAGGTGAAAAAGAATGCTCTAGACAAGAGTCCGAAAATAAACCAAGATTAGGTTACATGGGTCATTTAACATTAATATCTGAAGAAATTGTTAAATTCGACGCGTATTTAGAGGAAATGAATGTTAAATTTGTTACCAATAATATTCCACAGGCATTAAATGATCCACTTTGGAAGGAATATGTTGAAACAACATTGACGGAAAGACGTGAAACATATGATCTTGTTCTTGGTGACGTACCACCAAACACCAATAGTAATGGTGAAACAGACGAAGAAGAGGAAGAAGATAAATTTGAAGGTCATGTGTACGGTACAGAACATATTATTTTCACAAACGAATTAGAAGAAGATGATGAAGAGGAAGTTGTTACATATGAAGATAACGAGGAAGTAGAAGAAGATCATATCAGCAGTAATAGTGACGAAGATAATGAAGATGGTAATGATAGTGATGAAGTTGATATTGATGATGAGGAAATTATGAATCGAATAATCAACGTTATTCCTAAGCATTCTTCATTACAAGATAATGCTATAAATGTTAACGAATTTAGTAGGGAAAGTTATGATGAAGATGAAAATGAGTATGCAGAATTTTCCATTAGGGACAATGAAACCTATTATGAGTATGTTGATGAGAATGGTAATCGTACCACATTATATTCCTCTTTTTCAGAAGATGATATTCCTGATCGTGAAAGTAAAAAGCCTACTAATGATAATGAATTAAGTAGTAACAGTGATGAAGATATTGATACCAATTTAATGAATAATAATAAATTTAGTACATACATGTCTAATCAGTTAGGTAGAACTATAAGTGCGGGTGATGGTGGTAATATTAACAGAGCACATCATATTCCCATGAATTCATCTTCTTCAGAGGAAGACTTAGATCTTGATGAGGAGGAAGATGGCTATGAATATGATGCTTATGCCCACGATACATATTCTGATGAAGATGATGAATATATGAGTGGCGACGACAAGAGAAGAAAACTAAGCCGTCATTCCAGTCGTCATAGTGATAATTCAGATGATCTTGATATTGCAGATGAAGTTGTTCCTACAACAAGCACTTTTTTATTGAACAAATTTTCCAAACTAACCTCTACAGCCTCAATTGAACTAAATGACGAAGACGTTTTTCAACATCAATTTGAATTAGATGAAGAAGAGAAAATAATGAATAACAAGAGAGAATTAACTGATAATGAAAACAATAATCATATTCAAGATGCTAATGCTTCAGATAGTGATTCAGATAATTACCAAGATCCTAATGATGACGGTCAATCATATGCCAAAGCCAATTCTACATACAATAAATTCTATTCTACCCCAACCTACTACCATCCAGAGACAAAACTTGTTGAAAAGGAAGTAGAAAGTTCACATAATAAATTCATCTTCAAAAATGATTGAAAAAGTTTTTCGTTGAAAAATAAAAAAAATATAAAAAGTTGATTTTTTGTAATAATAACAGTTGTTAAAAACTACTTGTAATTGCACTATTAGAACATTACATTACCAAATTGCATCACGTCCCAATGTATTTAAAAGCATACAATTTAGTATCTGCATTCGGTTGGTCCACTGTTTTATTCAGTGTGTTGTTTGTTTACCCAGTAATGGGCCAACCAAATTTTTTTTGGTATACATATAATTGGATTACCATTGTTCAATGTGGTGCAATCTTAGAGATCATACATTCCATTTTAGGTCTTGTTAGAAGTCCAATATTGACTACATTAATGCAAGTGGCCTCACGTTTACTTGTTGTAGTTGGTATTTTCCAAATTTTCCCAGAGAGCGCCATGTGTCACAGTAAAGTTTATTTAACTTTATTATTGGCTTGGTCTTTTACTGAAATTGTGCGTTACTTATATTATTTTTTCAATTTAGTCAATAAGAATAAAGTACCTTACATTTTACAATGGTTAAGATATAATATGTTTATTGTATTATACCCAATGGGCGTGGCTAGTGAATTGATTATCATCTTCTCCTCCCTCAAACCAGCTGGTATTAGATATGGTTACCTTGTTCAACTAATGTTAGTGGCTTCCATGCTAACCTATTTACCAGGGTTACCAATTTTATTTGGTCATATGTTAAAGCAAAGAAATAAATTCAACAAACCAATAAAGACACACTAAGTACACTATATATAAAGCAAAATATAAAACTCACTAAACGATAGAAGTAAATATACGCACCCTTGTAAATATACAAGGAAACAAATGTATTAAACACTGCCCATCACTAAGACAATTTCGAAACAATTTTATTTTTTTGCACATCAAAATAAATTACAACCACAAGTCACAACGATATTACAAACACTATTGACAATACACTGGAAGACATACACACATATACAAACACAAAGACATGTTTAAACAATTGTTTACCAATATATCAACCCGCTTTCTCAACACTGCTGCAGTAACACCTAATATTACAAAAGAGATGTTGACCCCTTTAGCCCATAGTTCATCATTATATGCCATTTTCAGAATTCATAATAGACCTTATTTAGTTACCAAGGGTGATACAGTAATCTTACCATTCCATATGAAAAATGTAGACGTGGGTGACACCATAAGATTAAATGATGTTATTACAATTGGCTCTAGAGATATTAAATTAATCGACTATCCAATTGATTCTAAATTATATAATTTAACTGCAAGGATTATGGAATTGACAAGAAAACCAATCGTTATCAGAGAGAAGACTAAGAGAAGACAGAGACGTGTGAGGACCGTTAAAACTAAAGAAATGATTACTGTATTAAGAATTAATGAATTAAATATTGTCAATTGATGTTATTAAACTATACTTGTCGTGTCTATAAATAAATTTTGAAAATTGCAGAAAACAAAAAACATTTTTTTGATCCTAAATTTAATTTAAATATAATAAACAATATTTCATATTTTCAAAGTATTAAACTATAAGGGCACCTTGGTTTATTATTGATAGTATTGTATTTATTAGATTGTATTTATTATAATCTGTTCTTTCCTTCAAAACTGTTCCATTTTAATTTGATTCTTTCTTTTCACTATGAAGAAAACTGAAAAGAGGAATTCATCATTAAATTCATTATCATTTGATAAATTAATTCTATCGTGGGATCCGCGTGATCCAAGCGAATGGTCTTTACAGAGAGTTATTTCATGGTTAAAATTTCATGAATTTAATGACAATTGGATTAATTTCTTCAAGAAGAGGAAAATTTTTGGTATTAATTTCATTAAATTATTAGCATATGATAATTTTACTAACTATGAGAAACAATTAAAATTAAACGGTAATTTAAATGAATATCATAGATTTCAAGATTTATTGAAAATGACAATGTTAAAGAATGAAGTTACAATGACAATACCAAATGTAAATTCTGATAAGCATAATTTAAATAACTTAGAAACCACTTCGAATAATCAATCACGTTCTTCTTCTGATTCAAGTCACAACTATAATAGCAATGATAGTAATAGTAATAATAATTTAAATTTAATGACTCCAACCTCATCCAACCTTTCTAGTTCTAAACAAACGATATTATCACCCTTAACGTCAACATCATTAAATACAGCAACAAGTTCTTCAAATAATAAAAACTCTTTAACGCCAAGTGGGTTAAGAAAGAGTAATCATAAAAAGACAAAAAGTGCTAGTGCCTTATATAGAAGATCATTTATATCATTAAGAAGTTCATCAAATACTACTACTAAAGAAAATTCACATAGCAATGATTTAAACTTATATAATACCAGTACAACAACTACCAATACTCCTATTTCATCAAATTCAAATAATATGAAAGTCAATATTCCAATAAGACCGATATCAAGTTATATCGAATCTTCATCATCAACAGCAATCACAACAACAACTCCTATCGTAACACAAAATTCTACCTCTAATAATAATGTAACTAGTACAAAGTCAAACATTTCACCTTTATCACCATCATATCCAAATTTTTTCAGAAGGCATCACAAATCAAGCTCCTCCGAGTCTTCACTTCTGAATACAATTTTTGGTTCTTCTCATTCCAATAATAATGCAAATACTAGTACAAATAATAATGCTGCTAACAATAATGTAAATAATTATCATAATAACACCAGTACTCCAAGTTCGACAACAACTAATACCACTAACAACACTCTAATATATAGTAACGGTATAGGTAGAAGTGTTACATCTGCGTCAACACCACTTTCATCAACTAACCCATTTAGTATAAATTCTTCAACTAATGCAACTAACACTCCCAATGTTACTGGTGGGAATAATAATATAAACAAACATAAACACAGTCATAGCCACCAAATTTCTACAAACCACGACCCAATTTTACCAAATAAAAACTATATAAAGAGACATAGTTTTTCTAATGATAATTTAACTAAATCAAATAATTTGAAAAGATTGTCGACAACTCCATCTCTCCTATCAAATTCAACCAGTCATTCGTCATCAAGCAATAGCAACACTGCAACTACTAACAACAATAACAATTCGAATACTCCACATGATTTGCCTTTAAATCAATTAAGGAGGAATGATGATAGTAACAACTGTAGTGGTAGCAGTAACGGTAATAAAGAAACGTTATGGGATAAATTTAAAAGAAGATCTCAAATTGGTATGGGATATACACCAACAACGCCAAATTCAATCCATTCAACTTCATCAAACCATACAATCATTTCTAATTCAAATTACTCTAACACTACGAACCCCACAACAACATTGCCGAATAACACTAATAATAGTACTAATATCAAGACACCACATAGTAATAATACCAGATCTAATTCAAGTCTAATTACATTAACTTCAACTATCGTTGATACTTCAGAATTCGAGAAACAAACCCAGTTGAAACTTAAATATAAGGATTTTTTCCCAATAAACAATGGTTCTAACAATAAGAAATATGTTAATAATGATGAAAAATATATTTTATTAACAATTGATGGAAAATCATTTATTCCTTTAAAAGTATCTAAAATCGATTCGGTTGAAAGACTAAAAAGAAGGATATTGAAAAAAGTTAATCCTGATGGGAAGGATTCTTCTTCCTCAAATAATTATAAAATAATGTCAATTCATATGACTGATTATAGCAATAATCTTGGTCCTGAGATTCCAGAAAATATTCTAAATTCCTTGGCCATTGATAATTTTCAAACCACTACAAGTAAATATTTTATTAATTTAAAGAAAGTTAAAAAAAATGAACCTAATAAAAATATCATGAAATACAGCAACACAAATAATTTAACACATACACCAAATAGGCTAAACATAAATAAAACTTCAATTAAAAATAGTAACATTAATACTAATGTCTCTACCGACAATAGCATTCCGATTTTCATTGATAAGAAAATTAAATCCGATTCCAAGAATCCAGTTTTAAGATCTGTAGCAAGTAAGAATTCTGTTCGTTCAATGGCAAGTAGTATGATTACGGATGATGTTTCCATAATAACCTCTTCTTCTGACATAACTTCATCAGAAGACCATGTACCTGGATCCGGCAGACATTACCCACCTACTCCAAGTATCTATTACGACTCTACTATAACATCGACAACAACCGCTACCAATATCTCTTCGACTAGTAGCAGTGGACCAGGCCCGATAGTTAATGGTAAAATGCTTTCTGCTTCACCCGATGAACTAAATTATTGGAATTTTAAAGATCGTGTCACTGCAGAAGATTTGTATAAACCTCCGATATCCAATTTTAATAATAATCTAAACGATGATCGAAAGAAAGCCACTAAATTAAAATTACCACCTAATATTCTTGCAAAAACTGACTCTTCTACTTTAAGTGGTTCCAGATCTCCAAGTAGAAATTCACCAACTAGAGATTCGCCGATTACTAGTGCACTCAAAAGGAGTTCACCCATTAGAAGGTCATCTGTTAAAAAAGTATATCAGAATACCCATATTACTCCTAGCTTGAGTAACAACATCATTCAATCGAATGAAGAGAAGAACCCATCTTTCCAAGTTTTCAGAAGGGATACATCTAAGGAAATCGATTTTAATAAGAAAAGAGAATCACCTTATGTTATATCCGAATTAGCCCCTAAACGTGAGGCTCCTAAACCACCGACAAATATTTCTCCACAAAGAATTCTTTCGCAAAGAAAATCTGTCCCGATACTAAGACGCACCACCAAAAAACTGCTTAAAAAACCATCGATTCCCAATTTACCATCACAAGAGAAGGCAAAACAAATTCCCGTTCTACAAGATTTATCTACACCAACATCGGATACTATAGTTTCTGCATACACACCAGGCTCAACGCAATTAATGATCCCACAACCATATAAAGGTGCCAGCAGAGAAGATTTAATTAGGACCAAAAAATCTGATGACGAAATTATAATTAATCCAATATCGACTATTTTGAAGCAAAGAGTTGCAAGATCCAACTCTAGTGTGTCGACGACGCAATCATTATATAATAATGGTTCGCCTTTTTTGAAACGTGGAGCTTCTAGGAAAGTCGTTCCTGTGGTAGCATCTCCAGAAGTATTTGAAGAAAATGATATTAAATTTGATGATGCACCAGAATTATCAAATGACGATAACAGTGATAGTAGTGATGATGACATTTTTTGGTCTAATAAAAATGTTACTAATGATGATAGTGCTGATGGTGCTGATACGGAAATAGACAAAAACAAAAACAACAATGAGGACAGTGAAAGTGATGATGATATTATTTGGTCTAATAAGATGCCTTTGAAAAAAATCAATACTTCATTATCATCCGTGCCTACCCTTACTAATGAGAATGAAGACAATGAAATTCCACTTTCTAATTTTAAGACTGGTGAAGATTTAAATCGTAAGATGACTTTGAGACCATCGCCCGAAGAAGTGTACCAAAACTTGGAGAAATTTTTTCCTCAAGCTAACTTAGATAAACCTATCGTGGAAGGTATTATGACGCCAACATCTCCAAGATCCACTTCTACGATCGGAGCAGATTCACTAAAGAATGACATGAAGCTCCCAACTAAAGAAAAAATTGCAACTCAAGGAAGAGGTACTGATGATGAGACATTTATAACGAATGCTGTCCCTAAACGTCAATTAAATTTACCAAAGAGAACTAAAACAATTAGGACCATTGCACACGAAGCTAGTAAGGCTAGACAATATTCTATGAAATTGAGAAGACAGAATACGAAGATGTGGGGTACTAAAATGGTTGAAGTTACAGAGAAGCAAACCGTTGCAATTAACTTATCTAAAAATTCAAAAGGTGAATATAAGGAATTTGCTTGGATGAAGGGTGAAATGATTGGTAAAGGTTCATTCGGTGCAGTTTATTTAGCATTGAATTTAACTACTGGTGAAATGGTTGCTGTGAAACAAGTTGAAGTTCCTAAATACAGTTCACAAGATCAGAATATGTTGGACACTGTGCAAGCATTAAAATCTGAAGTGACCACTTTAAAAGATTTAGATCATTTAAATATTGTACAATATTTAGGTTTTGAAGAGAAGGATAATATTTATAGTTTATTTTTAGAATATGTTGCTGGTGGTTCTGTTGGTTCATTGATTAGAATGTATGGACGTTTTGATGAAGGTATTATAAGACATTTAACTGTTCAAGTATTGAGAGGTTTGGCTTATTTACATTCAAAAGGTATTTTACATAGAGATATGAAAGCAGACAATCTTTTATTAGATCAAGATGGTATTTGTAAAATCAGTGATTTTGGTATTTCAAGAAAATCAAAAGATATCTATTCAAATTCTGATATGACAATGAGAGGTACCGTCTTCTGGATGGCACCTGAAATGGTAGATACAAAGCAAGGTTACAGTGCTAAAGTTGATATTTGGTCATTGGGTTGTGTTGTATTAGAAATGTTTGCAGGTAAACGTCCTTGGTCTAATTTGGAAGTTGTTGCGGCAATGTTTAAAATTGGTAAATCTAAAACTGCACCACCTATTCCAGAAGATACATTACCGTTAATTTCTCTTGATGGTAGGCACTTTTTAGACTCGTGTTTTGAAATCGATCCCGAATTAAGACCCACTGCTGATAAATTACTTTCACATCCATTTAGTCATATCTATGAATCTTTTGATTTTAAAAAGACTAAATTAGCCAAATTTATCAAATCCAATGATAAATTAAATTTTTCGAAATTAAGAGTATCTTCCCAAGAAAATACGCGAAGAGATGTTAGTAAGTAAGACGTAAAATTGAAATAACCACACTCAGGCTGTGTTTGTTAATATTATTAGGCATATATGGAATTAAATACATATAAATAGAACTGTACTGTTAATTACATGTATATACTATTTTATTTTTTATTTTTAATTCCTATTCAGAGAGTAAAAATATTAAAACTTAAATAATAAACTGCTACAAAAGAATAAAAAAATTTCTTGTGATATTAATATGAATAAATTTACGTAGGACTAAAAAGGAATGTTAGCATATATAAATATTTATTTAGTAGATGTTATTATTTATCTTTTTCCGTATTAATTTTCAACAACTTCTTCTTCCTGTTCATTATTTTTTTCATCAATTTCATTTCCAATGACCTTTTGATCTTGATGAACCACCATAACATTAAATTTCTTATTAGATCCTTCCAAAATAGTAGCTTTAACTTCTTCAGAGAAGGGATCAATTTTGTTAAAATAACTTTCTGCGATAATGAAAGTAGTTTCCTCTAAATTAGCATCACTTTCTTCACTACCTGTATCATGATCTCTATTTAAAACGGCATTAATAAAAGTTGTTTCGGTTAAACCTTGATCATTTTTTACTTCAGTATTAGTTGGAATAATATCAATATTTGATTCATAGAAAAATTTTTGATCACCAACTTCTTCCTCTAATTTATCCATAAAATTAATATTTTTATCATTAACAGAAATGGTGATAGTAACATAATAACCAGATTTATGAGATCTATAAGAGATTAAGAATAAAAGATAAAGTGCTAATAAGTCAGATGAGGTAAAATTTGGATTTGGTAATAATAAATGGAAAATTTTCTTTTTAAATCTATCAACATTTAAACGATCACTATTATTAGAGATTAATAATAATACATTTGAATTAAGTTCAGTTAATTGTGAGAAAAAATTTGATGGTAATTCATTAATACCTAATAAATGTGAATAAATTTGATCGAATGATTTATATCTATCATCTATCAATACATGTGATTTCTTAGATTGATATGATGAACCATTTAAGGGAAAAAATAATAAATCTGATGATGATCTCTTCACAGATGATAGATTACTCACCTTTTCTCTATTTGTTGAAAAGATAACTTCACTTGAGAAAGGTACTTTACCTAATCTTGAAAAATAATAAAAAATTTGTAATAATGAATCTGAATTAGCGGTAAAATTTGGTTCTTCAACATGTAAAGTTGAAGATTGAATTAAATCAGTAGTTCTTTCAGTTAAATGTCTTAAATGAATTGATTTTAAACCAATTACTGAATCAATACCAGATGGAATTTCTTCAATATCACTAAATATTGTTTCCTCATCATAAATTTCATCAGTTTGATGTGAGAATTTTTTCACTAATTTTCTTAATTTAATACTTGATTTTCTATGTGATGCAAATGATCTTCTTGTATTATTATTACTATATCTAACAAAATCAGGAGCTTGATAACCTAAATTCAAATGATTCAATAATTCTAAAGAAGTGGAGACTTCATCTGGTGTATTAATAATATTAATAAATTCATTAATACGATATGTTTTAAAATCTTTAAATGAATTTAAAGAAGTAAATTTAGGATCAATATTGTTAATATTGGCATTACTTGAGTCTTCAACATTTTCTTCATCTTTTTTATCCAATGAATCCTTAATTTGTTTCCTATAAGATTCTGGATAACATACGATTGTCAATGGTGTGGTAACGAAAGTGGATGCTAAAGCCATTAATATGAACATACCATAAATTTTTTCAGAGATGATACCAGCATTTAACCCTACAGTCAACACGACAATTTCCACAATACCTTTACAAGACATCAATACACCGACTGCCATTGATTCTCTCCAATATAATCCATTTAATTTACTTACGATTGTACCAGAGAAAATTTTACTAAAGATGGCAATACCAATAGAAGCAAAAACGAACCCCCAATCTTTACCTTCATTTAATAAAGTTAAATCTACGTTTAAACCTGCCACAGCGAAATAAATTGGAATTAATAGAATATTTGGTATATCCTCCATTCTTTCCACTAATTTAACTTCATAATGATTATCTCTTGGTACAACCAACCCAGCGATAAATGCACCAAAGATAGCATGAACACCAATAATATCAGTAAAATATGCAGAAATGAACATTAAAAATAAAACAAACATTGTTGCTAATGGTGATGGTTTATTTCTATCTAATTCATGCGTCTTTACCAAAATCCATTTCACTGCATATCTTACAGGATAAAAATATAAAATGAACCAACCGAAAACACATAATAAGATATAAAGAGTATTCATTGGATCTGAAGATGCACTTGATAATATAACACTTAATGCCAATAGTACCCAACCGATAATATCATTAACTAGACCAGCACCTAATACGACAATACCAGCTCTATCCTTAATCAATCTTAATTCATTTAAAATTCTACACAGAACAGGAAATGCAGTCACTGAAATAGATACAGCAATGAAAACCATATACACTGAAAATTTAATAAATCTTTTAGATGGATCCTTATTAGCATAATTATTGTATAACGGTATAGCTAATAAACAACCACAACCGAAGGGTACCGCTAAAGTGACTATACCGATTGAAATAGCAGTTTTTAAATGTTTCTTAATGAATGCGATATCTACTTCTAGACCCAAGAAGAACATGAACAGAATGATACCTAAATTACCAGTTAAATTTAAAATTGGTAAGGAATCTGTGGGGAATATAGTCTTCGTATAATTTGGTATTTGACCAAAGACTGTGGGACCCAGGATAACACCAGCGATGACCTCTGAAATCACTTTTGGTTGTCTTATTTTAGCGAAGAAGAAATGAACTAGGTTACACAGTAGGATGATTAGACATAATTGGAAAAGGAATAAAGTTATTGGATTTGATGATTCGTATACGAATGGATTCACACCGGAAAGTACGCCACCTACAGAAACCATAATGTAATTGTTGTTGTTTTTATGTTAATTGATATAATATGTTTGGTTAATCTAAAAATAATTTGTTTCGAAGAATGTTCGAGAATGCTTGTTTGTTGTTTGGTAGTTTAATTTATTAAAGGTAATAAATAATAAATGTGATACGAGAACAGAAAAATGTAATGTAAATAAAATGAATATATTTAAAATAACGATAAAATGTAATTGTAAATGTGAATAAATTGAATATATATATAAAATAATGGGATGCAATGTAATGTAAACAGTACAATGTAACCCTATAGTACAATTAAAATATGCAATTAAATAATACAATAGAATTGTAAAATTGTAAAAAATAAATTTCAGAAAAAGAAAAAAGGAAAAAAAAAAGCGATGCTGCTGCACGTGCTTTTTTTTTTTTATTTTTGTTCGAATTTTGTTTTTTGCGGAGTTTGGCAGAAAAGCGGAGATGCAATTGCGTAATGTTGAAAATTCTGTGCGGCTGTGGTCCAAATTAAACAGTGGCCGTGTGTAATTTGCGTTGTTGTTATTCAGTGCGGCGCATATCAGCGACGTCCATCTCGTGTCGGATGTTGTTATCCGTTGGAAAGGCGGAGGCCACGTGCAGGCGCAGTCCTGCTTCGTTACTGGACACTGAGACGTCTCTGGAACTCGATTCACTGTAACTGACAACATCATTGTGATCAACATCCACTTCATTGTCAATAGCACTCTCATGCAAAATTATATCATTCAACATCTCATGTGCAGTCTTGTACAACCTTAAAAATGCATAATGTGGTTCATTCATGGCATATTTTAACGGTGTCTTATTCGATAACCAAAAATTTTTTTCCTCTATGGGGGTCAATGTATCAACTAATGGTGTTAGATTATGTAAATTTTTCCATTCATCATATGTTAATTTTAAATTTTTATCATCTAGCGATATTATATGCAATCTCTTCAATGATCGTAACACATATTGTAATTTAACTAATTTATCCTTATTTAATCCCTTATTCATTTTTCCTGAATTCTTTGTATCTGGGATCAAAAGTAAATTAATATCATGCTCTTTCCTCAATGTTTGTGCATCTTCAATATGTGATACTTCATGTGTTAAACTACTTAAAGTTGCACTTACCGATCTCATAGAATTCGATCGGTTTCGCATAGTTCGACTGTATATACGTGTAATATCACGATTCATATTATAATCTAATGTGTCTTCAGCTTCGTCATCGTTAGTATTATTATCAATATTATCAATATTATCAATGTCATCATTAAGTTGCTCTTCAAGATCTTTATTATTACCAGTACTACATATATCAATACCATCACTATTATTACCACCGTTAACGCTAGTATTATTCAAATTGAAGTCTTCGGTACCATTAACATTTGCAGAAATCTCATCAGGTTCATTACTTTTACGATTGAGAGTATAATTTGAACTGGTGTCACTTTCATTAGAATCTGATATCTCCGAATCTAATACCAATGATGCAAAATAATTCTTACCAACAACTTGTATTGTCTTAATCCTTTCACCTAATTTCGGTGTTAATTTTTTATCCAAACTAATTGACATATTGTAAAATAAATCACCAACTGTAGATAAGATAACACTCATTAATGGTATGGCACCAATGGCCCAAATAACGAAAAATGCTCTACCGGCACCCGTCTCTGGTGAAAAATCACCATAACCAATAGTTAATAAACATAAGAAACAAAAATAAATTGAATTAAAATAATTCCAATCTTCAGTAAATTTAAATACTAAGGCACCTAATAACCAAAATGTTATAAATATGAAAATTGTCATTATTGCTGAAAAAATTTTACCTTTATGTAATGATCTTTGTCTAATTTCATTCATTATTTGGAAAGTTTCTTTATCATTTAATTGTATTTCATTTCGTAAAATTGCATTCCAACGTTTATTTCTCTTTTCCTCTAATCTATGGAAATACCAAACAGGTGTTGAAGTTTGCATTATAATTGATCTAGTCATAAATACAATAAGACCTAATAATATGATACCTGTCATGGCAAATATTAATGTCATTATTTTACTTGCAACAGTATTTGGTATTATATCACCAAATCCAACTGTTAATAATGCTACTGTACAATAATATAATGCATCACCATAAGATATATTAAGTAATGATGAAAACATTGCACTACCCCAAATTAACCAAATTGAAAACATTACTGTATAAACCATTATACTTCTCTCATTAGGTAATAAATTAAATGTTGCTGGATATTTTGAAGTCTTAAATCCAATATAATGTATAGTTAACGTTATACAACATGAAATATACAAACCTGATGTGAAACATGCATACCAAAATCCAATTGTCTTTGTTTGTGCTAATTCGTGATCAACATCTTTCAATGAACAAACTATACAATCAATTATTAATAAGGATCCAGCAATAAACCATCCACTAATATTAATAAGTTGTGATGTTAAATATGACAATTTTTTAGCGAAATGTAAGAAAAGTACAATATTTGACATAAATCCAAAAACTAATGATATTATATTAACGGCAAATATACCTGCAGGATCTCTAATTTCATTAGCTTTAAATTGTCCATTAACTTCAATAATATTACCATATTGTCTCCATTTATTAACAACACATGCAATTGAAATTGTATTGGCAATGGGACCTAAACATGCTGTTATAATGGGGAAATAACATGATACAATAAACCAAAATACAAATTCCCTTGTACATGGATCTGCATTAATAATAGTTGCTCTATTATGTTTTAAAGTTGATGCCTCTTTTATAGCTTGCTTTATATACGCAATATTTTTCTCCTTCTCTGTTTCTTCCATTTATAATTCTATTTTTGTCTAGTATTGCTATAGAATTTATGCTATAACAATATAATGTTAAAATATACCGCTCGATATACTTGTTTAATTAAAAATTATTACAATATTTACTTCTATCTATATAATAGATTCGGTCCACGAAATTCAAAAATAAATAATCATAAATGTGAAAAATTAAAAAATAAATGTCTCCGGGGGGCGAGTCGAACGCCCGATCTCAAGATTACTTTGAGTTTTATTACACATTACAGTCTTGCGCCTTAAACCAACTTGGCTACCGAGAGGTTGTTGTTGGAATTGGTTAAGGGTGCTTTTAAGAATGACACATTCGATTCAAAAAACCAACTATCATAAGTAGTTTAAGGGCGAATACAGTAAAAACATAATTGTCAAAGTCATTAAAATAGGGTTAGGGTTTTAAGATAAAAATATTAAAGCAATATGACATTGTTAATTTATCATAACATTTTGACATAACATGATACATGTAATGATTAAAATTATAATATAAAGAATATTGATGTCTCACATTGACATTAAAATAAATATATTAAAAAATGAAGTTTGGTATCACCTGGACATCATCAAAAATATTAGAAAAACTTGAAAATGTCATAAAACAGAGTTAAATATATACTTTATATAAGTGATGTTCAAAAAAGAAAATAGTTCTACTATTACCTTATAGGCATGATTAGCAGAGATACCACTACCATCTTCTCACAGACATATTTATTTACGTTTTAAATTATTCTATACAAATATAAGATAAGTGTGAGGATTTAACAATTAAAGATATATGAGTTATAGATATAAATTCTTTAAAGTACCCGTTTGTTCATGTGCTTTTTATGACAAAGAAAATGTTGGAGTTTTTTCTTTGATAACTTAGAAGAAATATATTTTCGGTAAACAGTCAATCTGATCTTTCGAATAAAAATATCTGCGAATAATAACAATTGCATCACTGACTAATTAAAAAAATATCAAAACACTTCTTCAACATCACATATAAAATGTTAAAACAAGGCATTTAAGAACCAAATTGTTGATCCTGGTAAATTATAAATTATGTTCAAAAATAAATAAAAATAGACCTTCCGCTTAGTGCTTTATCAACAACTTTATACAATTTTGAATTAAGAATAGTTTAAATTAATCATAATTTTCTTATTATTATTTTAGCTCAATATTTTATTATTTATATTATATTAGATTATTAATTAATTATTTTAATTTTATATGTTGTCATCATTTAAAAAACCATTAACACATTGGTTCAGTTAAACCTCTTGACCAAGCAAACGAACCAATAGTGATAATACATATTATAATGGATACTGTAATACTAGAGGTATAATAAACCAACATATTCCTGAAAGGTAATTTATAAGCTTCATTAATAAAAGTACTAATGGTACTTAATCCGCCACAAAAACCTGTTATTAAAGAGCAAATAACTCTACAACCATTTTTAGTATGTATAATTGGACCAGTATGTGATCCATTAAACCCTCTTTGTACAATTAATAAGAAGACAAAAACTATAACAGCAAATTGATTTGCTATAAATGTTCCCAATGGGAAATTTTTCCATTTTGAATTGAACCAATTTGATAAATAGTATCTTAAGGATGAACCAAAAATTACAAAAAGTGCACTTAACGTCCAGCCACCTCTAGAATAGTTATCATATACGGCAGACAAAACTATAATTAAAATCATTAAAGGGATGGCCAATATAAATAAAATATTGTTAATGAATCTTACCATTTTTAATATCTGTGAATGGTTTGTAGACGAATGTTGTAAATCATTTTCATCAGTACTTGTCTTATCGTTATCAACTTTATCATTTGTAATTAGATATGCACTACGATTATCAAAATAATAAATTAAAACATCAGATGCCAAATATCTACCGAAAAGATATGCACCCATAGACATAAATAAATTCGTAAACAACACAGATATAAATTCCATAATACCATAAGCTCTATTTGGTAGAACTACACCTGTTTTGATATTACTGTTATTTAAACTAGCCGCAAATAAAAAAGTTTCGATCATCATAGTGGAATAAGATGAAAATGAACCACAAAATCCAGTAGTCAAAGATGTGAAAAGTGTTGGATCTTCTACAAACCAATTATTCTCACCTAAATTTAGTACTTGTAACATACCCATTATCATAGAAGCAGTAAAATTTGGCCATAATGCACTACCTGGTGTAATATACGAATAAGTATAATTTGATAATTTAACAATACCCAATCTGGCCCAGTTACCCAACATGGAACATGCTATAAAGGTCAAATGGAAACGTATGGGGTTATTTAGTGAATAGAACTTCTCTATTTTCATTGTTGACAGATCTAACGATTGAGATTTAAGATGTGTCAATTGTTTTTGTTTTCTACAACTTTATTTTTTTATATATTGAAAAAACGATGAGCTATTTATGCAATGACATTTGGAAAATGGCCTCAATGAAATGCCAAGAATCTTGGCGCAAGACAATCATTAAGAAAAAAGGAAAAGTGTTTACCTGTTTAACGGGAGGATATTTTGGACATAATGAGAAATCATCCCTTGCACATAAATCGCTTCTTAGAAAACAATCACACTATACAGTTCTCACGTTCCCCCACATTGCAAGGCAACTTTTTTTTTCCTTTACTGCAAACGGAAAATTCAAATCAGATAAATCGCGTTTTCAATTATTTGTGAATTTTGCAAAAAACATTTAATAACAACATCTCACAGGGTACAATGAACAACAACCCGGCGTTGGATCGTATTCTGGACTCATTAAACGAGCAGCAATCAAAAGCTGTGAATTTTGATCCACATGGTGTCTTACAAGTTATCGCTGGACCGGGGACTGGTAAGACAAAAGTATTGACTTCACGTGTCGCTAATCTTTTACTAAGATATAAGTTACAACCTAATGAGATTATCGTGACAACCTTCACTAATAAAGCCGCTAAGGAAGTAGTGGAAAGGTTACAAAAATTATTAAATGGTACGAATATTGTGGTGAATGATTTAATTATTGGTACGTTCCATAGTATTTGTTTAAAGATTCTTTTCAGATTTGGTGACAAGATTGGTTTGTCACAAGGTTGGCGTATCGCTGAGGAAAATGAAATAGACTCCATATTGGACGATATGATTAAGAAAATGCCAGATCAAATTAGAGATTATGCAAATTCATTTAATAGAATTGTTAATTTATGTAGAAGAAAAAATGATTCTGATGAATGGGTAGTTAATCCAAAGATGATTAAAAAAGAAATTTCAAAATTGAAATCAATGGCAATTTTACCTGATGAATATGAAAATGATTCAATTCATGATTCTGCCTTGGCATATTTTTATACCAAATATCAAGAATCTTTATCAAATTTAAATGTTTTGGATTTTGATGATTTGCTGATGTATTGTTTTAGATTATTAACTAAAGAACGTTGCTTACCTCAAGTGAAACATGTATTTGTAGATGAATTCCAAGATACAAATAGTATTCAAATGGATTTAATGTTTTTACTTGCTAAGGGTAATCATCATTTATCAAGAGGTATTACCGTGGTTGGTGATCCAGATCAAAGTATTTATGCCTTTAGAAACGCTTTAGATCAGAATTTTTTAGAGATGACTAATAAATGTCCCCTACCCTGTTCGCAAATTGTCTTAGTTGAAAATTATCGTTCATCACAAAAAATTTTAGACACTAGTGATACTTTAATAAGACAACAAACTTTTGGAAGAGACCAAAGATTAAAATTAAGAGCACAATTTGATTGTAAATTTCCACCTGTTTATGTTAAATTTCCAGTGCCTTTCTTACAAAGTTTGTCTATTGCTAAAGAAATTTTATATTTAAAGGCATTACCAAAACTTTTCAATTATAACGATTTTGCTATTTTGGTAAGACAAAGAAGACAAATTAAAAATATTGAAACTGCCTTAATTGAACATAGAATACCGTATAAGATTATTAAAGGTCACGCATTTTGGGAATCTAAAGAAATTATGGCAATGTTGAATTGTTTAAGATGTGTATATTCAGATATGGATATTACATCAATCTTAAAGTCATTATTGTATCCAAGTAAGGGACTAGGTCAAGCCTCAGCAGATAAATTAAAGGAAATAATTGAAAATAATTTAAATGATAATTCACCATTTGAGATAGTGAAAATGATTTCACAAGGTAAAATTCAATTTGTCGCCAGTGCAAAAATTAAATCCGTTATTTTTAATTTTATTAGAATGATAAATGTTTGTAGAGAACAATTGAATAGTACTAAATCGTTATCTGAATCTCTTACAATCATATTTGACACATTGTATCAACAATCGGGTTTGGAGAAGGAATATTTATACGAAAATGTAAAGAAAAGTAATAAAGCACCCAATGGTCAATCAGACTTATCTTCATCAGATAATGAACCGAATTATGAAAATCCAAGACATAAAAACATTAAACTTTTAAAAAAATATTTTTTAGACACAAAACAAATTGAAGAATTACCAATAGAAAATAAAGATTTCTCTGATTCATCAAATGGTACCCCAAATAATTTATCTGTTAAGGAATATATTAGATTATTTTTCATATCGCTATCATTATACACTTCATCAGAAAATGATAACGATCAAAACAAATCTGTAAATACGGAAGGACAAGTTACCATATCTACTATTCATGGTGCTAAGGGTTTAGAATGGCCAATTGTTTTTATCCCTAGTTGTATTGAGGGTATTATACCTAGTATATTTGCCAAAGATGAAGAAGAAGCAGACAATGATGAAGACGAAAGTTCAGATGATGAAAATAAAGATAAATTAAAGGATGCTAATGAATCTAAGAAGAGACCAAAGAAAAGTTTAGAAGCAATCTTGGATGAAGAACGTAGAATGTTTTTTGTTGCACAAACACGTGCCAAGTTTTTACTATATTTATCGTCAATTGAAGAAACTGATAGTCCTATGAGTGGCGGTGGTCCCAGTAGATTTTTAACTAATGATTTAGTATCCACTACAACAGCTGTTCAAAAATTATTCGAAAATATTAGAAATATTCAAAATTTATACAAGACAATGGGGAAACCCCTTCCGAATGATAGCACTGCAACATTTTGTCTCAAGACATTGGTAAACGATTATGGCAAATTTATTGAAGAACGACGCGAAAAAATGATATGGGCGGGGAAACCAGTTGTAAATATTGCTAGTATTCGATTAAATAGAAACATTTTCACCAATAGTTCTTCTCTACTTTCAGATTTTAGTACCGCGGCGGAACAATTATCCATTCAAACAAAATTTTCATCACCAAAGAAACAATTTGCACCAGCATATTCCCCAAAGAAACAAACTTTGGGTAAGAATGTTCAACTAAGTCCAGTAAGGCAATTCGCTCCAACCACAAATATAAGACGTTCACCGCCTCCAAAGAAAATTTATGCTCAATCCAATACAATAGAGTCGATTCCCCCAATTAAAAAATCATTATTTGTCAACCCTGATGATAGTTCAACTAAATACAATTATCTAAATGACAGAGGTATTGAAGACGATAAAATTTCTAACAAACGGGCATATATTAGTAATACTGTAAAAAGAGAAAAGTTTTCTCAATCTTCTATTTTTTCCAAAAGAAATCTTTCTGCCACTAAAGCATTGCAGTTTGATGATTCTGATAGTGATGATGATATACCATTATCTACGTATTCCAATACCCAAACCGCATCGAAAAAAATGAAAATAGAGGACACTACTGCAGCTGAAATTTTACATAATCCAGAGGATTTAACTGTTGATGACAGACCAATTATTACAAGTGCAAGAACTTTGGCCAAAGCGATAAATGTATCAAAAACTCAAGATAAAACTTCAAAATCTGTCAAAAATAAAAATATTCTGAAAACATCTAAATCAAACAATACTAACTCTAAGGCCAAATCTTCTAAGGTTAAGGTTAAAGCGGAGGTAACATCAAGTCAGTTTGATATTTTCTCACAACTGACCAAAGCTAAAAAGAAAGCTAAAGCAAATAAAGGTGAAATTATTGTTATTGATGATTAAAGTTACCTAATTCAAAACATTTAATTTAGTATTCCTTTGTTACTTTAGACGGCAAGAAGGAAATACCGATGCACCAAAACAGTTTTAAAGTAATATTATTCATAAATCAGGCATATTTCTACAAAAAAAAAAAAATATTTTAGTCATTTCATTCATTTATATAATAAAATATAATACAACATTTTATATATGTATTTAATCTTTTTTTAAATGTCTTTATAGTCTAATAAAGATTTTCTTCTTATACAAGAAGATAGAAACACCTGCAATAAAAAAGGAATATGACAAAAGTGTTAATAATGCAATTGGTGTGGAACAATCTAATGTGTTCATGGCCATGTTGATTAAACCAGTACTTATATTGGCTAAAAGGAATAAAATTAAACCATTTGAATTCATCGCTTCCAATGATAAAGATGTTTGAACTTTAGCGTTAACATCTCTGAAAACTTTATCAATGGCACAAAATACAGTTAAGAAACCTAAATTGAATGTGACGATCCATAAAGTATATGGTAAGTTGGCAAATCTTCTGGAAATAGTTTGTGGATGTAATTCAATTACTGAGTAAGTAATCAAATATAATAAAACAAATGAAAGTGTAAGACCCTTTAATGGTGTAACAGATGTAATTTTGTCCCATAATGAGGAACCCTTATTAACGAAAGGAGTTAGTGATCTCTTGTAAAGATTATTTTTAGTTGGTACATTACCTAGAACATAAAGACCAGTACTTTGACCAGATAAAAACATAACACAATAACCAATAAAAGAAAATATACCTTCTCTATTGGCATCGAATAAATTACTTCTATCTGACAAAATTAAATAAGTAATCAAATCATCATCCTTAACAAGGAAATATTCATAAATGCAAACCATGGTCATACCAATGATAAATCTTGGTATATATTCAGTAACTGGATCAATAAAGACTAAGACGATTGGTAATAATGATAAAGTGATAAAGAAATTCCAATGAATACCATACTCGCTAACATGTTCTTGATATTCTAAATTTTTCACGAAATATAATCTTAATACACCTAAGATTAAAAGGGTATGACATGATTTTAAAGCACTCAATAATCTCTTATGAAATGGTGGTTTCCTCTTATCTTTTAATAACGATCTTGCAGAAACCAACCCGTTACTAAAAACAAATGAACCTACACCGATATCCATTAATGAAGTACCCCAGGTTTCAACTTTAGCAAATCTACGAGGGAAAATTGGGAAATCCACAGCTAAAATTGCAATACAAGTAAGTATTAACATAAATGATCTATAGGCGGTAATGAACGGTTTCTTTACTAATTTAAACTCAACCTTTTCATTCTTATTATAATGATGCTTTTGTAAAGGTTTCACGATTCTTGGTTTAACATTTAAGATCTTGAAATAAATGTAACTGATAACAACAGGTAATAACATCAATGATATTAATAAACCTAAATTATCAGCATATAATGTCATTGCTAACAATAATGTTACCCAAGTCAATGCTAAATCTAACCATATATTTAAATTACCATTATTTGAGATTTGATTTAATAAATTAAGGCAGACGTAAGCAAATATTGCCACAGAGGCAACATTGTTAATTTCTGTTATAGTGCCACCTTGTAGTCCAGTAACAAACTGTTCCTTTCTCTCTTTCAAAGTAGACATTCGAAATTGATTGGGTATTGTATAGTAAAATGGGATACTAGTTATTGATTAGGTGTTAAGATGTAAACAAAAATGAAAAAAAAAAAAAATAAATAAAATAAAATTATCTTTTTTTTTATTTTTTAGTTTCCGATGGGGAAATTTCAAATTTCAATTTTTAACGCGTTTTGCATCAAGTACCATATGATATTTGAGTCAGTTGAAATTCATTGATGTTTGTTTCTTTGTTATTTGCGGTATTGGATTCATTGTTATCTTTCATATTTCCAGTACTAGGTGTGCCATCTTTGGTCCCATTTACATGATTTTCTTCTTGAGATTCTGACATCAAAGTCCCCCAACTTGTTGTTCTTTCTAATGTACTTCTCTTGATAGCTTCTCTTGTGTTGATGGTATTAGAGTTTACCCTTAATCCCCTGTCTTGACTATGACCACCAGGATGTGAGGTTGATTCATAATCTATTAAATCGGAAGTGGTTTTTGTAAGATTTGGAATATTACTGTTTAAATTCAAATTAATACTTGTTTTGTTTATTAATTTACGTCTCTTCAAATGTGACATATCGGATATATTGTTATTATTAGATCTAATAGGTGATGAATTTGTGGTTCTACTCTTTATAGTTGTCTTATTATACAAAATTTCATTATTTCTATCATTGATTTTATTTTGGTTGAAATTATTCTGTTCAATTTTAGGTTCATCTGTATTTTTTTTGGAACCGAATCTAATATTGTTAAGAATATATTTTTGTCTTTCAGATAATGATTGTGGTTTCTGCGGCGATAATGAACTTCTAGGTTTCCTATTGAATAAATGATCAACGTTAGTCTTGGAACTTTTTCTTAATGTATCTATTCTATTTATTTTTTTTGAAGGTGAAATATGTTCAATAAAATTATTAAAATTATTTCCTTTAAAATTAATTTGACAAGCAAATGTAGATTCTGAACCTTTATTACAAATAAGACACCATCTTCTATCATTTATATTAATTCTTTCATTTAATTCTTCATTTCCTAAATTTGAAATAATTTTTTTTGTTTTATTAAACATTTCAAAAATGAATGCTGGTGTTATCAATGGGATTAAATGTTTTGATTTAATAAATTCTAATTTTTTCCTCAATGAAGTCTTTAAAAGGAATAATTGTTCGCTATTATTATTAGTATTATTATCATTATCATTTATATCATTATTATTCATAATTTCCCAATTAGCTTCAAATAAATCACCATATTTATTTTCCCAAAGATGTGAATGTTTACTTGATTTACCTAGTGAAACTAAATTAATCAATAAAATATCAGTTTTTTTATTTAAAAATTCATTAAATATAATGCCATGAATTTTCAATAATTTTAAAATTTTAGTTAAATGTAATAATTCAACACCATTAAATCCAGTAATAGAAATTGTAATTGGATCCACATCATTTTTATCTGTACCATAAAGTTGTTTTAATTTATTTAATTTATCAATGGATTGAATATTGAATTTATCAGTAAAATAAAATGGTTTAGACCAATTATCAATTGGTGTAATTAATTTTTTATAATGTAAACATCTTTCTAAGAAAAATTCAGTGACTAAATTAAAATCATTATTTTTACCAATTTTTAAAATATTTGAATCTAATTGATCCATTGGTTTATTACTTGGGATCATAAAATAGCAATTTTTCAAATGGTCAATATCTATATCGATTGGTGCATCAATTTGCAAGACGGTACCACCATTAGAAGTGATAACATTTTGTAAAATATTTAAATGTTTTTCAGTAAATGATATGTGTAATTTAAAATAACAATCTTTAAATATAGGTAAAAGATTTTTAAATTTAATTTTATTTTCATTTTGTTCAATATTTTTCTTTAATTTATTTACATTAATAGATGTATTATTAAATAAGAATGATGAATTTGGTGTCTTTAAAAATGATGTATTATTAAATGTATTTGAAATATTGTTAATAGAATTATTATTTTCTTCATTTTTTTCATTAAAAATTTTATTCCAATATTTATTATTTTTTGATTTATCGATGGGTAAAGGTTTAATTTCATCATTATCATGTGGATCAATCAATATATTATTATCATCATTGTCGTAGTCCATTGATGCATTATCATTAAAATTTTGAACAATTTTATTAAAATCGAATTGATCAATTTCATTCCAACAATCACAAGAATCTTTCCCAATAAATTTGTAATCAATTTTATTTTCTATAACATTTTTTAATAAATAATAAGGATCAAAATCCAAAGTGACACCTCTTCTTTGACAATCTAAAATCCATTTATAATGAATCACTGGAATATTATAATTTAAAGCACTTTGTACTCTTTTTGAATTTAAAGTATCCGCTACGAATACTATTTTCATATCTGGTTGTTTAATTGCCACTTCAGTTAGGAAACGACCAGTGACACAATTATTGGAACCATTTTCTAAACAAATTTTTTCTAACATTTCAGTTGTTATTTTTCTTTCACCACTACTATTAATATCATTGTTATCATCATTATCATTACTGTTGTTGTTGTTGTTGTTGTTGTTGTTGTTATCAATAGGAATCATTGTATTGATAGTACCAATAAATATATAAAAATTTTCAAAAGGTAAATAATTATAACGTGTTCTTAATACCATCAACATTCTATCATGTTGTTTTGAATCTGGTTTTGACCAAAATTTAAATTTTGATCTATTCTTACAAGTAATATCTTCACCAGCGAGCCATAATTCATATAATTCATTTATTATATTTGCCGTTATGATAACTATATCAGGTCTTCTCTTTGCAGTATATTTAAATTTGATTGTATTTATATTAAAATTGTCAATAACCAAAACTTGTGTCTCCTGTGTTAAATTTGTGGATATTTTACCACCTAATTTGAATATAATTTTATGAATTGTGTTACCTCTATCAGTTCCACTAAACCCAGTTAAACAAAATAAAATACCATTAAATGGTTTCATTTTTTAGAGAGTATAAAATGGTATTTGTTCAATCAAGAGCCAATATATATCAAGTATTTATCTGGAAATAAGAGAGCAAATGAATAATAAACGATATTTTAATATATGAAAGAAACAATCGTTATACTCATTGATTTGATTTATTTTTTTTGTAGGTATTGAAAAACAGAAAACATTAGGGCTGGCACACCGAGCCCTACCCCCGAACCCTACCAAACCCTACCAAACCCTAACGGAACGCGGAAATCAAACGCCGCGCACGGCTGTGCACCGTCACGTGCCTCCCCACAATTTTCAAAAAAAATCAAAAAAATAAAAAAAATAAAAAAAATAAAAATCCGTTAAACCGAAACAAAAACAAAAACAAAAACAATTCAACTCCGATAAACCGAATATAAAAATGATTTTCTTTATCTCTAACAGAATTTTTGTAATTAACAATTTCTTCCCTTCAATACATTATTTTTGTTTTCTCGAGTAATTAATACACATATTTAAATAATATAAGAAAAACCCATTTCAAGAAATTAATAAATAACTATGTCACAAAAGAACACAATAACATCAAATCATACACCACAAATTTCCAAAACGACAATTGAGAAAAATTGTAGAAGTGGTCAAGCTTGCGACAGATGCAGATTAAAGAAAATTAAATGTGATGGTGCAAAGCCAAGATGTAATAATTGCGATAAGAATGAATTGGATTGTCAATCTACTTTTAAATTGAAAAGAAGGGGTGTGGGGCGTGGGTATACGGAATCTTTAGAATTGGAAATTTTTAATTTGAAAAAAATTTTAAAATTGAATAATATTGATTTTGGTGATAATAATAATAATAATAATAATAATAATAATAATAATAATAATAATAATAATAATTTTGATTATGATGAAGTGGATAACGATGATTATTTTGAAAATTTAAATGTTACTTTGATTGAAAACGAAATTGAGGATGATAAAGAAACCAAGGGGAGAACTAGGAAAAGGACAATCCCAAATGATAAAAATGGTATTGGAAATAAGAAGAAGAAGAAAAATAAAATTAAATCTACTGAAGTTTTCGAAAATGGAGAACATGTAAATAATATTAATCCAGATTACATGAACCAATACTTGCCAAAAAATATCAATACTTTTAAAGAGTGGAATAAATTAATTGATAACACTAATTCTGATGTAATTAAAAATGATGAAATCTGTTTCAATAATCAATTAAAATATTCACAGAGACAAACCATAATGGATCAAATTAATTTGTTAATTTGGAAATTAAATTTAAATGAAAAGCAAAAATTTTGTCCAAATTTTATTTTAAATCAAATCAATATCCAACATATTAAAAATAATCATAATATAAATGACAAATTTTTAAACCAAACTGTAATTAAACTTTTAAAAGATTGTATTGATGATTTTTATTTAATACAAAGTTCACTTATACCAATATTATATCCAGTGGACGAAACAGCAAACATTTTGAAAAAATTTATAGATTCATTAAATTCTTCAAATATCATTCCAGATTTATCCAAGGGTTCAATCAATGAATCATATGAATTTATTTTAAATTTATTAACTGTATTATATTGTATTCAATTCAAATTTAATTGTTTAAACATAGTTCAATTATTTATAATAACTAAACAAATTCTCTTCCCATTGGAACATAATTTACCTTTACATATTCAAAATAAATCAATGCAAATTTTATTAATGGCAATCCAATTATCAATAAGTAATATTGCGACAATTGAAAGAGAAAGGGAAAGAGAATGGTTTAAAGAACTTACATTAGATTTTTTCAATGATTTAAAAATTAAAATCGTATCAAGTGGTAATTTTTTTGATGATTTTTCTAATATAAATATTCAATTGGAAAAGGATAAGATTCAATTCTTGTTAATCTTTTGGTGTTTCATTTTTTTACAAAATTGGTTTGGTTTCTTAATTAATATGCCCAAATTAATTGATTTAAAATTAATTACAAATTTATCTATTAGTAAATTGGATAATTTAATTAATTTAAATTTAAAATTTCTTAAACCATTTATAATCGTATTAAATTTTATTATTTGTGATTTATCATTAATGGATTTATCTAAAATTGATGAAAGACAAGTATTTAAAAATAAATTAACATTGGAATTGGAAACATTTAGATTAATATTAAAGAAATGGAAATTATATTATACTATTAAAAATAATTTTATTGTTAATCAATTAAATTATTTAAATTTAGATTTAGATAATTTTGAATTATTAGATAAATCTGAAATAATTGAAATTAAATTAACTTTTTTCTATTTGATTTTAAGTTTAATGGTTGACAGAATGACTATACTGGATAATATTAATAATAATGAAAATAATGAAAATAATGAAAATGTAAATAAAAGTACTGATAATTATTGTGAAATTTCATTTGATATTCTTTCCCTATATTTCATTTTAATGATAAATAATATAAAGAAGAATAAAGAAGAATTTAATGAATTAAAATATCCATGTAATTTAATTGTATCACATTTTTTACCGATTTTAAATAATGATATCATCTTATTCTGTATTAATAACTTAATTAAATTTGCCAACACGATACCAATCGAATTTAAATTTAATGATAATATAATTAATAAAGTTAATAAAGATCAAGATAATTATTTTAATCAATTAGACAAATATTGGACATTTATTAAATATAAAAAATTTATTATAAATTGGTGTCAAATATGGTTCTTTAATGAAGACACTTTATATTCCCACAATAATGATTCAAATAAAGAAAATGGGGATAAACTTAATGATGTAGATTATATTTATTCTAAAAAATTTTTAAATAAGATAATCAATGCCTTCCATATTGAGAATGATATTTTCAAAAAATTTAATTCATTAAATATGAATCAATTAAAAGATGTTCATCAATATCAATTTGATATTGATAATTTTAATATTCAATATTTAGAGAAAATGGCAAATCAAGAGATTATAACGGTGGAAAATAAGAATTTAATGAATAAATCAAATTTTGATATTGTTAGACATTTATTAAGATCAAGAGATAATTTATTTAATAATACTGGTAACGAGACATTATATTTCCCCAATAATACAAACAATGATATGAGTAATATTTCAAATTATAATTGCAATAATTTTTCATTCAGTCTTTTAAATAACAATATTTTACCTGAAAGAAATAAAAAAAATAGTATTGAAAATGGTATTATTATTCCAGTTTATAATACAACCAGTAGTCAAAATTCATATGACAATGATTCTATGAAACTCGATACAAAAAGTTATAAGACTAAGGATGAAACAAGTCAAGAAAATGATGGTACTATAGCAAATAATAATAATAATAATAATAATAATAATAATAATAATAATAATAATAATAATAAAATTAATAAAAATATAAGACGTCAATATTTACCCTTATTTTTTGATGAAAGTGATGCTGGATATATTGAAGATGATGAAGGAGAAGATGAAATAATGTATGATAATAAACCATTAGAAATTAAATTTAGTACTAGAAATAGGAAACATATGATAAATCATAAAACTGCTCCATACAATGTTAACAATGGAAATGAAAATATCAATCCCAATGTTGATATTGATCTAATATTAAATAAAGATAAATTAATTGGTAATGACAATAAGGGTAATAATTTCTTGAATAGTATCTTTAAATTAGATAACGGTATATTAACGAATCATAATGTTCGTCAAAGATTGGTTAATAAATCAGAGAATAATCTTCAACGAATTGACCATCCTGGTAAGACTAAAAATAATAATATATTTGCGAAACAATTATTCACCAAGAAATCATCATGTTTCTATAGAAACAACAGTAGTACAGTTATAAAAGTGATGCCGCCTCAACAATCTGTCAATAATTTGATGTTCCAAACGCCAATAAAGAAGAAAATAGAAACGGACAATAATGACCAAGCAGGACATTGTAACAACGATAAAGACATTAATCAAATGAGAAATGCAAACAATAATAAGGATAAGAATCAAGATAATTTTTTTTTCAATAAATATGAATCTAATGAAGCAAATAACAATTATACTATACAAAGGAAAACCAATTTGAATCCACCACAAGAATTACTCTTACCAAATTACCTACCCATTGATGAATCTATAAACAATACATTTATCAAATCACCAATTGCATCAACGCTATATTTACAAAATATACGTTCAAAGATTGGCGATGGTGGCGCAAACCACGAGAATACCACCCCGGTCACGACCCCAACCACAACCACTGACATAAACCGCAACAATTTCCAATCATCCAAGAAACGGAACGGCTGTTAAACAACCCAGACACCGGCGCCGTGCAAGAGGACGGATGATGCCTCTTGTCGCCCAAAACGGCAATTCTCGGGCAAAAAAATGACTCACATGCGGGTTTTTTTTCCATTAATGGACATTCGCTATAAAATTCTATTTTCGATTAGTCACGATCGCTATTTTTTTCACTTAACGATCACATATAAATAGAACAAATTTTAAATTAATTAATAAATTTTAATTTCCATTAAGTACAACTAATAACGAACTATAATAAATTTGTTTCTTCAATTTTTAATTTACAAATTTTGGACAGTAAAACCAGAGAAAAGAAAAGAAAAAAAAATTAATAATAATAATAATAATGTCTACTTCTAATATGCGTCATTTAATCTCCATTAAGGATTTAACAGATGAAGAATTTGAAATCTTAGTCAATAGAGCTGAACATTTTAAAAAAATATTCAAAAGTGGTGATTCTGCTGAATTTCAATCTAATCATTTAAAATTATTAGGTAAAACTGTTGCTCTTCTTTTCACTAAGAGATCTACTAGAACTAGAATCTCATCTGAAGGTGCCGCTACATTTTTCGGTGGTCAACCAATGTTTTTAGGTAAAGATGATATTCAATTAGGTGTTAATGAATCATTTTATGATACCACTAAAGTCATATCTTCTATGGTTTCATGTATTTTCGCTCGTGTTAATAAACATAACGATATTCAATTACTTTGTAAACATTCATCTGTACCAATTATTAATTCATTATGTGATATGTATCATCCATTACAAGCTATTTGTGATATGTTAACCATTAAGGAACATTTAAATTATGTTGATAATAAATTAAAGGTAACTTGGATTGGTGACGCTAATAACGTCATTAATGATATGGCCATCGCTTGTTTGAAATTAGGTATGGATGTTGCTATCGCTACACCAGAAGGTATTGAAATGGATGAAGAAATTGTTGCCGCTGCTGATGAAATTACTAAGAGAAACGGTACTAAGATCGAATATACACATGATTCAAAGGCCGCCTCTAAAGGTGCTCATATTCTTGTCACTGATACTTTCGTCTCCATGGGTGAAGAATTCGCTAAAGTATCCAAATTAAAACAATTTAAAGGTTTCCAAATTAATCAAGAATTAGCTGATTTAGCTGATCCAAATTATAAATTTATGCATTGTTTACCAAGACATGAAGAAGAAGTATCTGATGATATCTTTTATGGTGAACATTCTATTGTTTTCGATGAAGCTGAAAATAGATTATATGCCGCTATGGCAGCTATTGACGTATTTGTGAATAATAAAGGTGATTTCAAAAATTTAAAATAATTTTCTTCTTAGTTTTAGTTTAATTATTCTTTAAATTTTGTCATTTTCATTATATTTTATGTTCATATCGTTTTGTGTTCTGTTTGCTTGACCTTTTTTTTTAACTTTATTTTTTTATTAATTATTATTTATCCTCAAGCAAATTAGGACACTGAAAAGTTTGACATAAAATTAGTCATTATTATTCATTTTAAATCAATTCATTACACAAATTTGATTTAAAAGTTATGTAAAAGTTATTTAGTATTCAATATAATCATAGATAGATAAGTACCATTATTTGGAAAAATGTTTATTCAATGTATATCAATTATAATATAAAGAAATTTTAAAAATATAATACAATAAAATATTTTATTATTATTTTTTTTTTCCATTACTTTTATCAAATCTTTTTTATATACAATTATTGCTAAACCACTCCATATACATACATTTGGTTAGCATTATCACATTAGCATACTATTTATATTTACAAAATTATAAATGGATATAAACTTCACCTTCAAATTCTTTTGAATTCTTAAAAACTAATGATTGATATTTATGACTAGTATCATTATTTTCAGCAATTTTTAATAAAGTATTAGAATAAACAGGTCTTGTACCTGCTTCTAAAATACCAATAGTAATATGTGGATATTTATTACCACATTGGAAACCTTCCACAATACCATTATTAGCTTCAATGAAAAATGTACCATCATCCTTCTCTAAAAATTCAACCATAAGGGTAACAATTTTATCATCCCAAACTAATTTAACTAATTTAATCCTAATCGTTTCACCTGTTTTTAATTCCTTTGGAATATCTTTACTTGCATCTTTCTTAAAGATATCTAACGTCGATTGATAATGTGACATATATTTTTCCCAAATTTTTTTTTCCTCTTCAGTACCCTTCTTGTATTGATTCACATGACATAATGTAACATGAAATTCTTCTTGGAATTGATTATTAACAAATAATGATCTTAATTGTTGGATCGATGACATATCAATTTTACCTAAATTTTGCATTATTAACATATCAATGGCGGATCTAATTTCTTTCACTGAAACCATCAATTCGAAAAAAACTGGATTAATTTGTTTTGTTTTATTATTTTTCTTCTTATTATTATTGTTCTTTTCTTTCCTATCTTTATTCTTCTTGGTATTGTTGTGGTCATTATTGTTGATTTTCTTATCTTCAACAATAGGTAATTTAAATTCTAAACTTTTTTGGAAGGCAGATTCTATCGTTTTATCATCAATAACTTGAGGAAGTAAAACAGGATATTTCTTGTTTATATTGTTTATTATTTTCTTTGTATTGATTAAACTTAAATTTGGATCATCTTCAAAATCTAACCTGATTATATGATCGAATAAATTATCTGGATTTCTATCTAAATTTATCGGTTGATACCTTTTCCAAAACCCACTTAATATACCCATTGTTTTTTTATCACCTAATTTGCTTAATTTAATCGTTTGATGATTATCCTTTCTATTCAATATCCTCTTTGTAGTAACATCTTTAATTAAGTCCATTTTATCTCGAGGGGCGAATGAAATACCGATAATTTGAATATTTGTATCATATGGCATGTAATTTTCCTTATATTTTTTAACCCAATCAAATAAAATTTGACGTTCTCTAAATTGATGATTATTTCTATCCACAAAGACACATTTAATATTTGGTTGACTTAGTAATTCTAATGATTTCTTAATTAATAATGATTTATCCTTCGTACCATATAAATCGTCATTTTGAATATGTCCCCACGAGTCTGCAAACAAATTATTTAATGTCATTGCTACAGTACTCTTACCGCAACCAATGACAGAAATTGGGAAAATTAAAAATTTTGTATTTTCATCAATTTTATTAATCTTCTCAGAATGTTCTAATTCTAATCTTTGAATTGTTTCATTGTTTAAAATTTCTAAACCGGACATGCCTAAAGATTCCAAAAATTTATTTCTTAATTCAATGATACCGTACCCTAATAAGAAATCTTCACCAATTTTGGGATCCTTATCTAAAATTGGAATGACAAAATCTAAATATTTATTTGTGATAAATGAATGTTTCCTAAATTTGAAAATACGTGATTTATCTTCAATATATTTTCTAGTAACTTCTCTCCATTGTCTATACATTAAATAGGGTTCATCAAATTTATATTTAAAGAAAAATGCGCTATTGTTTTCTCTTAAATGACAACGAATGACAAAACCTTCCACATCAATACCATTGTAAGAACCCTTTTCATTACAATCATTTAAAAATTTATTTAATTCACTAAATGTGTCCTTAGTGATGTATTCAATTTCTTTAAACCCATATTTCTTCGAAAATTCACTGATCTTATTAAATGGTAAAGTAATAAAATTGGTCGTGTTCTTATTAAGACCATGTAAATATAACCCACAGTCATCACCTTTGTACTCAAGGACATGTTCTTCAAAAGAGTCATCACAATATTCCGCTACAGCAGTTAAATTATTTTTAAACAACTCTGATGCTAATTCTTTAGGATCGATGCCCTTTGCTGATAATTGATTCAATAAAAATTTTTCACCTGCTTCGGCATGATTTCTATTAATATCATCACGAGGACCAGTAGAATGCTTAGAACAAACTACCAATGAACCATCTTCCATACCGGCAATTAAAATAATACAACCATTTGCCTTGACAGTAACTTCGTATGGACCTAAAGTATTGTCCTTTAAATAATTCAATTTAGTAACAGAAGTTTCATCAATATTGAAAAATTTGTCATACCCTCTAGCAACAATCTTGGGATCTTCCATATCTTGAGTCATGAAAAGACCACGAGCCTGACAAGGTAGTTGAATATTTGGTTTACCGTAGTCCCATTCATTAAATTTCCAACTATCGATTTTTTGCTGTGGGTTGTGTGTTAATTGGCATTCTATCTGGATGGCACGGCCCTTCCCTTTCAATTCAACGGCCTCTAATAGTTTATCGTGCAACAATTTTACAGCAGACATAGTTAACTTAACCTCGATGAGTATCCAGGATGAGTAAGTAAAAGTTTCGAGATTTTTTTTTTCATAGGAAAATTGAAAAAATATAAAATACACAATATTAAAGTGTAGCATATTATAAGGATAAGGTAATGAATAATATAGATATAGACGAGGCGGACTGCATTGTTTGGAGTCAAGGTCTTGAACAATCTAATAAATTGATTTTACAAATAAATGATTCACTAAATAAACTGTCGACGACTTCCAATCAATCGAATAAATTATTTGGACCCATATTGTCGAGAAATAATATGTTAGTCACTTTACAAAGAAATATTGAAAGTACTTTGAACTCTGTGGCAAGTGTGAAAGATTTAGCCAATGAAGCCGCTAAATATGAAGTTATTTTAAATGACAAAGTTGATATTATTGGATTAAAACCATACACGCAAGTAATGCATAAAGTGGATGATATGTTAGAGGATATCAAATCTGGTAATGAAGGTAATGATGAATTCACGGGTATCTTGAACCATTTAAGTGATTTGATTTATAATAGTGAATTAGAATTGAAAAGATATTTTATTTCCATTATTAATTCAATTGATTCTTTCGATCCAATGATTAATATTGAGAAACAGATCCCATTCCCTTATTATGATGATACACAACTGATGGAATTGGTTTGGATCTTAGATTATTTTTACAGCAATGATAACAATAACGATATTGAAAAAATTTTAATCAATTTAAGGATAGATAAGATTTCTAAATCGTTAAATTTTATGGAGCCATTTGTCAAGAAAATTACATCAATGAAAAATGCCCCTTATGAAAAGGGTTCGAACGGTATCTTAAACTATACAGATGCCTTATTAGGGTTTATCGCTAATGAAAATAATTTGATTGATGATTTATATGCACAATATGTAGATTCGAAAGCAGCAATTCTGGGAACAATCTTAATTCCAATCTTAAATAATTTTGCTAAATTAATTGAAACAAACATCACTGTGGTTAAATCAAATTTAGATAATATCGGTCTTTATAGTTTTGAAATGATGCAATCAATTCAATTGGTCTACAGATCATTACATTTCGATTCAAATTTACAATCAATCAATTCATTAAGTTTAGCAATGGAAAATCTTCAAAATGTCACAATTTTATTGTTTAAGGACACTTTAAAGAGAATCTTGGATAAAGTTAATAATTTGAAGACAATCCCTAGTGATAATGGTGTTTGTGAACCTACAATAGATGTAGCATCAAAATTAAGGAAATTTAGTGAATATAAACAAGGTTGCTTAAAGGCAATGAACAATATAACAAGAGATAGTTGGTTGTCTAAACATTTAATTCCAGATAAAGATTTCACGTTTGTCTCAGGTTCATTAAATGATAACTCATCCGCAGATCTCTTATTGTCTTGTTATTTCTCTGATTGTTTTGATGTTTTATTAGTCACTTTAGAGAATAGAGCACAAAAGCTGTTGTCTGAAATAGATCGTACTTCTTCCACAACCACAACAATAGCAACTAAATCTAATATTCATAAACAAAGAATTGGTTTTTTTATTTTAAACAATATAACTTTGATTGAAGAAATCTCAGAAAGATCAGAAATTATGAGCATTCTTGGTGCAGATGGTAAGAAAAGATTAGAAAAGAATAAGAAAAAATATATTGGTTATATGATTCAAAACTGGAGACAATTGACGACCGTATTAATGGATTCAGTTCATATTGACTCTACCGGTAAAAAGTCATCTAAGGATAAAGAGCAAATCAAAGAAAAATTTAAAAAATTCAATGATGGCTTTGATGATTTAGTTAATAAGACTAAACAATATAGATTGACTAATCCAAGTTTGAAAAGAATTTTCTTAGCAGAAATTTTAGCATTAATCATGCCTATGTACGAAAGATTTTACAATAGATATAAGGACCTTTTCAAAAATGCCAGGAAACATATCAAATATACCCCTGGTGAACTAACAAATGTAATCAATCAATTGGTTAAATAATTATAACGTAGGGATGAGCAAAATATGACCAGAAACTAAAAAAAGAACAAGAATGTGTCAATTTGTATAAATGTTTTGGTTATGTACATATATCTATTATTATATAATATAAATAATAAATAAATATTCAAATATTTTTTTGTACTTTTTATTTTCTGTGTTGAGTAAGTTCAAATGTTTAAATTACTTGGGTTAATATTTCTATAAAAAAAATAAAAAAATAAACGAGTTCAATCACTTTCCAGAAGTTCATTATTATAATATGATAAATTTAATTAATTGCATAGCATTAATATTTAAACTAAACTATTGTCAATATTTCTTGTTACCGTGGAATGAGGTGTCATAATAGAAGCAATCTTATCTGATTCGCTATCGTGTTCTAATTGCGATTTCTTAGTTGATGATGATGATTGCGGTGAGTTAGATCTTCTTCTTAAATCAAAATCAACGTTACGATTACTGTTACTAGTCGTCGATATCAAATCTGGAGTATTTAATTGAAGTGCATGCCAACCAATTGAGGTTCTGTCATATAAAGCTGTTATATCAACTGATGACTCTAAAGGATTTGGTGGATCGATGTAATCGTTTATGGAGTCCTTGGATTGCATGAACAAATCGTTCATACTACTATTACTAAGTGGTTGGATTTGTTCTTCATCTTCCAATAGATGTGGCATTTCTACAGCTTCTTTATCAAATGAATAAGCGGTTCTATCAAATGATGAGCGTGCTGATATATTATTAATAACATCTAAATGATTATCATCATGATCATTGTCAGCATCCTTGTCTAACGTATCTTTGATATTATCGTTATCGATATGATCATCAGATTCAACATTTTCACCATCACTTAGCATTTGATTTAAATCATTAAAATTGAAAGCATCATTTCTAATTGTGGAAGGTAAATTATCTTGCATATTTTCTATTCTACTATATCTAGGTGATATTGGTATAGAATTCATGGGTTTTAATTTAGGTGAATGTGAATTAGCCATACCAGCTGGTAAATTTTGTGAAATAGAATTTTGGAATGTGAATGAAGCGGCAATATCATTTGGATCATTTTCTTGATCACTAGCAACAAATGAATTTTCTAATTTGTCATCAATAGTTGAATCAATGTCTCTTCTTAACAATAATGAGTCTTGTGATTTATTTATAGTAATTTTGGGTAGTCTAGGATTACTACTATTGCTATTATTGATAATATTAGAACCAACAATATTCTTTCTATGAATACTTGAATTATTATGAGTATTTTTAATTTTAGCAAAAATAGAATTATCGATACCATCAGATTTCAATACAGCATTATAAGAAGGTGGATTTTTTGGTAATAATGATGTTCCCTTACCCATATCCTTATTAGAAGAAGGATTATTACCGTTAATGGAATCATCGATGTTATCATTTAAGACATCATCAAAACTTGGTAAATCAATTGGCATGATATCATCGATACTTTTCATTGATTGAATATCGTTTAACAATAAATTATTTCTTAATATAGGTGACGATATAGGTGATAATGGTATAGCTTGTGGTGATGCCAATTCAATTTGCAAACTTTCAGGTTGATATAAATTAGGTAATAATTTAGGTGATGTAAATAATAATGATGGGTCATTATTATCTTTTTTATTTAATTTTCTATCTTGAGTTAAACTGGTTGTTTTACCAGTGCTATTACGGCGACCAGTCTTTGGATAAAGATGATGACCATGAACATTTAATTTAGAATGACTATGAGTACTAGCGGTATCGTTAAAATTATTACTACTATTATTATTACTAACATTATTACTATTAACGTTAGATAATCTATTAATATTATCGATTGTCATCGGTACCTTGATTGCTCTTGGTAATGGTGATCTCATTGGTCCATTAAGATTAATATCTAATGGTTTCACTTCAGGTGATACTAATGGTGACATTAGGACTTCCTTTGGGAAAAAAATATTTGAATTATGATATAAATTATTATTGTCATTATTAATTGGTGTATTCATATTTGGAGTAATATTTGGTTGAATATTACTATTAAAATTAAAATTAAAATTTGAAGTATTATTCATTAATAAATGAGAATCATAACTTGGTAAAAGAGTATTTGCATGTGAACATAATTTATTCAAAACATGAATTGGTGAATCGATTGAAATTTCGTAATGTTTCCTCTTGTCATCTACCATTTTTGATAATCTAAGACAAATCTTAATCCAATGATTTGATTTAATATTATCATAAGTTGTATCCGGATGTAAATTTTGTGAATTATTAAATCTATTTGGGATAAAGACTTGAAATTCGAAATTTTTATTAATCAAAAACCCATCTTCTTCTAATAAATTACCTAAATGTTTTGCCTTAATAGATTTATTATTATTTAAATTAACTAAATCTTTATTTAAAATAGGACCATTTAATTCAGCTAATAAGAATTTTTTTGTAGGTTCCATTCTATGAACTTTTTTATTTTTACAATAATATTCCATTGTCTCTGTCACATAAACTCTAACTCTATGTAGTACAACTTTCTCTAATGGTAAAAAAGTGAAATGAATAGGTAAAAAAGCATCTAAGATAATATCCTTAGATGCTATTAAAATATCATATTGTAATTCATTTTCCCATTTTCTAGAGATTACAATTGGTTCACTTTCTTCAACAGAATTATCACTTTGTGTTCTAATAATTGTTACAGGTAATCTAGCATTTAAATTTGATTTAAATGCACCAACTCTTTCAATAGTTGCTAAAAGAAAATATTCTACAAATCCATAATCAGCTTTAATTGATTCAGGATAACTTTGTGGTATTAATTGTTCAAAAGTATAAATATAATCACCAGGTTCAAAAACAAAACATTCATTTGCGTTCATATTAACATTTGGTAAATTGATATTATTATTTAAATTGGAGTTATTAATATTGTTATCATTAAAACCAAATAAATCATTTAATATAGTATCATTTGAGTTTGAAATATTAGTAATATTGTTATTAATATTACTATTGGTATTTGAAAGGTTACTACCATTATTATTATTATTATTATTATTTGTAGTAGTAGTACCATTTGCAATACTATTAGCTAAAGCTACAGTGGCACCAGTTCTTTTAAACAAACTAAATGGTGACATTGATCTATTTGATCTATTTGATCTATTTGATCTATTTGATTTACCTGAAAGATTTGAAATATTTGATGAAATTGATGTTGCTCTATTTCTAGAGTATCTATTTTCGTTATTAATACTATTATTGTCCGAATGAATATTATTATTATGATTATTGTTATTATTTTGAATGTTATTATTGTTATTATTGTTGTTATTATTATTATTATTACTCTCGATTAATTGTAAAGTTGACGACATTGGTGATAAACTAAATCCATTTAAATTATCTACATTAATATTATTATTGTTGTTGTTGTTGTTTTCCTTCGGTAATGGTCTAAACATCGAAGCACCACTATTAATAAGTAAATATTCCATAACATTTTTCTTATCATCTGGTATAATTTTTTTATAATAACCATTATTATCAATATTATAAAATGGCCAAACATGATTAATAATATTATTAATTTCCATAAATTCATTTTTCTTTGTTGGTATACCTTCTGGCCATTCCGTTCTTGAATAACCTTTAAAATTTAATGAAATTGATTTTAATTTTGTTGGTTTTAAAATTCTAATAATTAATGAACCCCTAAGTATTGAATCCTGTGAATTTTCCATTTGAATTTTGCTATTTTTTTTATTATCATTATCCATTTGTTGATTATTTGATTCGAAACCTCTTGAGAAGACCACAGGTTCTACTAATTTAATAAACAGTTGAATTGATGAAGAATGATTTAATGGTTTTGTGTTTAATGTGACGTCTATATCCTTTTCTGGTGGAAAGACGGGTGACAAAACACTATGTAATTGATCTTGTTCCAGCATATTGTGCATATATATATTTTTTTTCCCAGTTCTATTGATTTCTAATCTGTTTTATTGATCTTAGTTATCTATTTTTAAATGCTTTTTTTTTTATGATAAATTTTGAATATAATTTTGTTATTGTTATAATTATAAGAATTTATACCCCTCCCAGTTAAACGGGATAGTTATTTTTTTGTTTGTTCGTTTGTTTTCTTTTAATATAAAAAGAAAATAAGTGTTAGGGTAGGGATTGATTATTAAACAGTTTGAATTTAATATATTTATTTAATAAACAAAGTAGAGCAAAAGACTAAAAAGCAAAGAAGGAAAAAAGAAATGAATCTAGATCTCCTTTTTTAATTAATAAAATATGAAATCCCTTTTCGATATACGGTATTATTGTTTAATTGTAATTAAAGAGCAGAATAAAAAGTTATATAACCTAGAAAGTAATTGTTGTATAAGATTTTTTTTTAGTGGTTTGGAAAAAACGGAATTGAAAAAAAAAGACAAAAATGGAAAAAGAGAATGTGACCAATTTAAAGATTAAAGATAGGGAATTGATTGGTACACTGTTTACTGTGTGTTTAGCATATTATAGTATATTATAATACATTATAGTATAATATAATACATTATAGTATAGTAAGTTATATGTGTATGTGATACAATGAATATAGATGATATACGAAAAGATGGTGAAAGGTTGAGAAGGCTAAAGCATTTTAAATTAAGTATCTTACCTGTTGCACAAGATACCGATAATAATACAAGAAATGAAAAAGATACGGAAGTGTCAAAAGAGGAAAAAATAGTGAATAAATTAGAGAATTCTAGCACATTAAGATTTGAAATCAATATTAGAAATAGATTTAAATTGAATAATGAGGATAAATTATTACAATTTTTCAATGAAAAGATAGAATTAAATTATATAGATTCCAATATTGATATGGAAATTAAACAGAGGAATCTTTTTGGGAAATTGATTATGTTCAATGAGGAAGTAATTTATTTAGTGTGTCATACGCCAATACTTGCCAGTAAGATTTACAAGATATATCTTAAAAATGGTATCAAAGGATTAGTCAATGAAGTAATCGATGAAGATGTAGATATATTAAATATAGCGCCGATGTTGAACCCTGAAGTGTATAGTCCATGGCTAGAGAGAACGAATACATTACATGAAGATATTGAGAAGAGACTTGATGAATATGACCAGAGGAATACAATAGTGATAGATTGATATTTTGTGTATGTAAAATTACAATATAATTAATTACAATATAATTAATTACAATATGTAAAATTTCAATATAGTTAATTACAAAGCCCTAATTAGGGCTTGCCGTTTTCCTGGAAATTGTTCCGGCCGAAGCCCTAACTGGATTTGTTTTTCCGTGAATTTCGTTTAGGGTTTCCAAATTAAAAATTTCAAATTCAAATCAAATAAAATTTAATTTAATTTAGACACATTGCTTAAATAATATCAACATTTATGTTCACATATACATACACATATTGTAAATTTGCATTATGTTTAAACACAGAAAGAAATATAATGCTAAAAACAGTAATGTGCAATTAAACAATCAAGGTATACAGGATTCTTTAATTGCTGCACAATTAATGTTTCAAAAACATAGTAATAATAATAATAATAATAATAATAATAATAATAACAGTGAAATAGATAGTAGTGATAAAGAGTATTACAATTATAGTGATAATGATAACATTGTCAATAATATGAAAAATATTAATAGTTACACTAATTTCGATCTTATTGATGAATCATTAAAAAATAATAATAAATTAAGGAAAAATATTCTTACGCAACCAATTTCTATACCAAATAGAAGAAGTAGATCTACATCACCAAAAAATTTTAATAAAAATTCATTTAATAATAATAATCATAATAATAATAACTATGATAATAATCATATGGTAAATGATAATAATAATGACTATATTGACAATGAATATCTTATTATTGCCCCAAAACCAAAATATTTAAATAACAGTAATACTATTAAAAATAAAAATATTAAATTCAATCCTGATAATGCTCACATCGCTGCCGCATTAGCACAAAATCATATTAAAAAATTAAATAATAATAAGATATTCAT
>JAJLYE010000020.1:263-11399 GCA_030571715.1 Grigorovia jiainica (nom. inval.) | reverse complement strand
TGTGTTTTAGGGTCTGCTAGGGTTTGGGGTTAGGGTTTGTGTTTTTCATTTTCTCTTCTATATTATATTATACTATACTATAAATATAAATATACTATAAATATAAATATATATTATACACATACTATGTTCTATTCCACGACAACACACTTGGATCAGCCACTTTCCTACCATTCATCAACCATGCCAACGTCAATATCAACGCCATAGCAACACAAATACAACCACCAATCAAATAAACCATACCTAAAAATGGATTCTTACCACCAATACTGGATCCATGTGTTATATAAATACCTTTCTTACCATTATATGGTAAAACTGGCCAATGTAATTCAATATTAATTTGATATTCACCCGCTGGTAATGTTGTATTCTTATTAATACGAATTAATTTTGTTGTCTTATCAAATGCACCGGGTCTCATCCAATTTTGAAATTCTTCCCATTCTTGTATATTAGGTATATTTGTTGCGTTATAACCATCTGGGTATTGTTTAGACCAATATGGTGGGGGGGCAATCTCTGTATGATTATATTTTGTCTTTTTAAATCTTTTCTTATCAGATTCCCAATTGATTCCTTTATTGGTTAAGGGATAATTGTTTGTTGTATCTGTAACATTAATTAATTCCATGGGGAATGTATCATTGAACATCGCATTAGCAATAAGACCACAGGGATAATAAAGTTTACCCTCATCGTTACGACATAACGGTTTACAATTAATACCCGCGGTGTCATGAATAGTTTCATAACTTGCTCTATCACCCACAATTTGATCTTCATTAAATGAAAGTACATAACGTCTATGATTCCCAGCAAATTTTTCAATAATATAATTAATATAAACTGTATTTTTAATATCTACAGGTGTATGGAACCTAATTTGACATGTACCTCTCTCATCAGATTCATCACTCGTATCATCCACAAATTTCCATGTCGGTTTAACATCAAATGTCTTATTCTTATGGAACTCAAAATTAAAATTCTCATCGGGCATATCAATAAATTCATCAATACCACCTTTACTAGCACAATCATGATAATAAATAGAAAATTGATCAGTGTGTGTAGAGACTCTCAAAAGACAACCACCCACAATAACAAATATAACGGCAATAATTAAATATAATGGTAATACAGTACGTGGTGTTAAAACAGGATTTATAGATTTTAATCTTTGTTGAGTAAAGGGATCCTCTTTGGGTCTTCTACTCTTTATCTTTGTGGGCATTATTTCATCATCTTCAAATTCTGAGGCATCAATATCTTCTTCTTCTGGGTCGGGGGTCTCTCTAGGTTCTTTGTCTCTTTTACGGAACGTGGAACCCATTTGCGTTAAATCAAAATTAACCATGTTGTAAGGGATCTTTCTTTTATATACACTTCAATGTTTCTAAATTAAAAGTAGTTTAATTATGTATTTATTTATATTTAATTAATTATTTTTTTTCCTCTTTTTTTTCATCATTTGTCAATTTCAATTTTTATTCCGCGGATTTAAATTATACCACATTATATAAGAAATACATTATTATATAATATATGTAATTATTTTTATTAAAATGTTATCTTTAAAGATGTATTATTCACTAATCCAAACCCATAACATGTAGCACCACCACCCAATACCGTCAATTCTTTCTTTTTTGAATCAAATTCAATATCAAATCCAACAAACATCACTGTTTCATCATTCCATATATTATCATTTATTGGTACTGAATAAATTTTATCATTTTGGATATTAACAACAATAATTGTTGTCTCTTGATTAAATAACCCACATGGTGAAGTACCACCAATGATAATTACATGTTCATCATCAATAAATTCAATTTTACAACCATATCTTGCAAAAATTGGATTATTGATCTCTTTTTGAACATTAATACAAATTTCATTAGATTCATATTCAATACTACTTATAATTAATTTATCACAAATTTTATCAGTTGATTTGTCTTGTCCACCAACAATACATAACATATTGGTCTTATCATTATAACACATACCACTACTAACAAGACTTTTATTAATACCTTGACCATTTTTACCTTTACTATTATCCACAACAACATCTTCAAATTGATTCAATTCCCAATTATAAACTAAAAATGGATTCATTCCAACATTCAAATTATCATCAGTGGCACCACCAAATATTAATATTTGATTTCTTGTTATATTAACACTACAATGTCTATATCTAAATTCAGGTAAATTTAATTTAATTTCCCATTGATTTAATTTAAAATTATAATACCAAATATCATTATATGGTTTATGTGGCGCATTTCTACCACTAATTATAATATATGTATCATTTGATATCTTATTAATACTATGACATGTTCTCGTGGAGATTATTGTTTCACCTTTAATTTTGGTTTGTATTTCATATTTATAATCTTCATCGGGTTCAATTATTAAAATATCATTCACTCTATATGGTGTACAACCACCAAAATATAAAAATTTATCATGAATATCTTTTTCATTACCATTCCCCAATGTCGTGGAGGTACCAAAATTTCTCTTTAAATTAATTGGTAAAATATCTAATTTAATATTAGGATAAATCAAATTAATTTTATTTAATTTTGAATCATTAACATCAGTTATTTGTGATATCGTATCAATGGAATTATCCATTTCATTAAATTTAAATGGTTTCAAAAATTTAAAATTTATATCATTTGTAGCGTGTAAAATAATATAATGATGACAAAATAAATGAAATTCTTCTAATTCATCAAATGGTTGAATAGATTCAATTAATTTTTTTGTAGTTAAATTTAAATTATTCCATAATTGTAACATATCACCAGCATTTACTTGTGAGTATCCACAATTATTAAATCTTCCCCTTTGTAAATTGATATCCATATATTTAGTAACCGTTTGTAATGGTGAATCATTCTTATTAAAATGTCTTAACATTTGTTTACTAAATGGTTCATGAGGACCCTGTGGTATTAATTGTTCTAACATAATAAAATGTGAATTTGGTAAATTTGATGTCTCTTGAATAATTTTATCTGATAATTCTGATTCCATATACGCTAAGGAGACTTCTGCAATGAAAACTTTAATAACATTATCATCATATAAGAAGGGTAAATCAATTTGTGATTCTTGTAAAATTTTTTTAAATGCGTGTGAATCATTTAAATTACATGGTCTAATAAAATATTTATCTGATGTAAAATTTGATTCATTCGCAATTGTATCATCATCATCATCATCATTGGATGGAACAGTATCACATGGATGTGTATTGTTACCAACAATATTCAATAATTCGATATTATTATTAATAATATCAATTTTATTAATTAATAAATCTTTATAATCAATATCCAGGAAAAATGTTTTATCCCAATATTTTTCACTACTTAAATTACGTTTATCTAATAATTGGAATGGTAATGGATCAAAACCACAACCTAAATTAATAATTGCTAATTTTTCATTAGATTTTAATGATTCTACAATCGAATCTAATCTAGATCTAATTGCATGTAATCTAAGCCAATAACCTCTATTAATACACGGTGATCTATTAATTAATTTTGGTACAAAAAATTTAAAATATTCTATTGATTCATTATTGTTTTTATTTTTATTAAAATTATTAAATTTTGTTAAATAAATTGATTCAACTGATCTCTTAGAGGCAATTGATGAATTATTTGTACCTTGAATAGCTAAATCTGCATATTTTTGCCTTCTTTGCTCCTTAGTGGATGTCAATACTGGATTAATTAATGGATTCTTCGTCATTGTTTCTTTTAATCGAATTTATTTTATTCAAAAAAATTTCTTCTTTTTTGGTTTAAATTTAATTTTACCAAATTTAATATTTTGATTTATTTAATATACAATATTTTATATGTTATATGTAATCACTGTACTACAATACACTAATCCTCAACGTTTTGTGATAATATCTTAAATTGTTCCTTAATGATATCTTTAAACTTATCTGTCTTTTCCCCTGCACATAATTCCATTACTCTATAACAAGCCAAATTATCACGAATATCATCTGTCTTAATCCAAATCAAACCATTAACACCAATGGCAATTTCAAATTTACATTTATTTGCCAATAAAGTTAAAAGTGGGAATTTATCATCGAAAAGTAATTGACGACAAAATTTCATTGTACTATTAACAATACAACCACCTTCTAATAAACCAAAACCTTGATCTTGACCAGTAACAGAATCCATACATTCAATCTCAGCTTCTAATTCTCTTGGTGCACTCAACACACGCGCATATACCAAATCACCAATTTGTAAATTTGGTCTATTCTTTTTAGATGCATTGGGGAATGACATATATGATAATGATACACCCATAGTGAAATTTGTTAATGATACTTTATACGCATCACCAAACGCGTTGGTGATCGTCCCGATGACGTAGTCGCCCACGGCGGGTATATATCTCTTATCATTAAACTCCACATACGAAATCTTATTATATTTATTATTGGTACTGGTATTGTATTAGTATTGGAAATATGCAATAATCCTGCATTTACGGGCACGATATCCTGTGTCATCGGGTCACAGTACATACCGGGACCCAAATTAATATCGTTTACATCTTCTAGTTGGGATACATGATCACCGGGCAACACAATATGCGACATACTCAACAACAACAATGGTTTTTATCTTACCATCACCATCAAATTAACAATTTCCATCTACCATTACAATGAAAAAAAATAAAAACACGGTGTTACCCGCACAACCGCTGTTTTTCTCATTTCCGATTATTAAAGGTTTTGTTTTATTCCAATTCATTTTGTATTGTTGTTTGTCAGTTTGTTAATTGTTGTTCAACACTGCAAGATCTATCGCGTTTGCTGTGTTTTATAGAGAATATACCGTGTCTGTACAACGTTATCTCTGTGTGTGGCTTTACTCTTTGTTTATCTATACTTTTACTACGCGCAAAATAATTGGCTATTGAAATTCTTAAAAGAAGATTACCAAAAATATACTATACTATATTATACTATACTATACTATACTATAGCACAATCACAATTTCCTATTTGTAATTTTACTCATTATAATTTCACAATAAAATAAAACCAAAATGGTATACGAAACAAAACCATTCGATCCACTAACGGTGAAACCCAACGAAAAGAAACGTGTAGCATACTTCTACGATGCAGATGTCGGCAACTACGCTTACGGTGCGGGTCACCCAATGAAACCACACAGAATCAGAATGGCACATTCATTAATTATGAATTATGGCCTATACAAAAAAATGGAAATTTATAGAGCCAAACCAGCAACAAAGCAGGAAATGTGTCAATTTCATACTGATGAATATATTGATTTCTTATCTCGTGTAACACCAGATAATTTAGATTTATTTAAAAAGGAAAGTGTTAAATTTAATGTGGGGGATGATTGCCCTGTTTTTGATGGTCTTTATGAATATTGTTCCATATCTGGTGGTGGATCCATGGAATCCGCGGCACGTTTAAATAGAGGTAAATGTGATATTGCAATTAATTATGCTGGTGGATTACATCATGCTAAAAAATCTGAAGCATCAGGTTTTTGTTATTTAAATGATATTGTTTTAGGTATTATTGAATTATTAAGATATCATCCACGTGTTTTATATATTGATATTGATGTTCATCATGGTGATGGTGTTGAGGAAGCATTTTACACTACTGATAGAGTTATGACTTGTTCATTTCATAAATATGGTGAATTTTTCCCCGGGACTGGTGAATTAAGAGATATTGGTGTTGGTAAGGGTAAAAATTATTCTGTTAATGTACCATTACGTGATGGTATTGATGATGTAACATATAAATCAATTTTTGAACCAGTAATAACAAAAATTATGGAATGGTATCAACCATCTGCTGTGGTTTTACAATGTGGTGGTGATTCATTATCTGGTGATCGTCTTGGTTGTTTTAATTTATCAATGCAAGGTCATGCTAATTGTGTTAATTTTGTTAAATCATTTAATATACCTATGATGGTCGTGGGTGGTGGTGGTTATACAATGAGAAATGTAGCAAGAACTTGGTGTTTTGAAACTGGGTTATTAAATAATGTCGTATTGGATTCTGATTTACCTTATAATGATTATTATGAATATTATGGTCCAGATTATAAATTAGATGTTAGACCATCTAATATGTTTAATGTTAATACACCTGAATATTTAGATCATATATTGACATCAATTTTAACAAATTTAGAAAATACAAAATATGCACCAAGTGTACAATTAAATAATGTACCAAAGGATAAAGAAGATTTAGGTGATGTCGAGGAAGACTCAAAGGAGGCTAAAGACACTAAAGGTGGTTCACAATATGCAAGAGATTTAATTGTAGAAAATAATAATGAATTTTATTAATGTAATTTAACAAAATTCATTTTTTTATTTACGTTTTTTACTTTTAACTATTAATTCATATATGCAAATTAACATACAAAACATTTATATATCCTTTAATTATTATTATTATCATTATCATGTTTACAACATTTTCCTTTAACTTCATTAATTATTTATAAATTTTATATTGATTGAAAATATTTTGCTTTTTTTTTCTTATTGAAAAGTATCAAAATTTAATATATTTAATTTACAAGAATATTTTATGTTTAATGTGATTTTATATTGTAATTATCGTGCTTGAATTAGATATATCCGATTACAGTTGATTGCTTGTGAGGAAATAGAAGATTTTCACAAAGGAAAGGTACAAATTTTAACAATATAATGAATAAATTAAATTTTTTTTTACAATTAAGTGATGGTAGACAAAAAATTGCTAGATTAAATCAATATTTATGTAAATTAATTTTTTTAATTACCCATGATCAATATTGGTTTAATTTACAATTAAATTTTAAATATATTTTAAAATGGCATTGTTTATTAAAGACAAGTATCGCGTTAGAGAGATTAAATCAAACTTTCCAAAATCAAACTTTACAAAATAAATAACAAACCATACCTGAATTTCATTACATTAATTCATTTATTAAATAATCTTTTCAATTTTTGTTGGAGATTATCTGATGATTTAAGTTTAATTCAAATAATTAATATAATACCCGAATTATTTTTTTTAAAATTTATAAACGTTAGTACAATTAATTTAATTTTCCAAATAACTTTGTATGTAGATTGGTTTTGGTTCTTAACACTCTTTACAGATTTAATATTGCAAATAATGGAATTAATTAAATTATTAATTCAATGTAGACAAATATCGAAATTATCCAACAATAAAAAAAATAATTTGAAAGGTAAATCAACAAATAAGAAAATACATCATAAATTAATTTATAATAATTTATTAAATCATAAATCCCAAATTAAATCCCAAATTAATAATCAATTGAAAAATATTTTAATTAAAAATATGGATATTTTTGTTGTCATTAATAAATTACAATTAATTAATTTTAATGGCAAATTAGTGGCTATTGTTGGTATATTAAGTTCAATTGAAAATATTTTAACTTTATGGAACAGTTTATGATAATAATAAAAGAGAAAAAAAAATAGCGAAGACAATTTTGATCTTTCTTATAGAGATATTTAATTTATATAGATAACAATAAAATAAAATTCACTGTCAATCCAAATCAAAAGAGGCAATTGATGGTTGATTTCAATTTCATTCATACACCCTTCCCTTTTTTGATTTTGATTTACAGTGTATTTTATATAACGTAATGCAATGCAATACAATACAAATTAAATATGTGAACTCACATAGACTAAATTGTATAAAAATGAAATGAAAATAAAAATTAAATTAAATTAAAAAAAATCATTAATTAATTAAAGAAATTTCCAAAAAATAAATGAAATGATAATTAATTAAAGACAATTAATGGACAATTCTGGTAAAAGGCAAGAATTGTATACATTAAAAATAAAATACTATTGAAATTACTTTATAATTGATCTTTATTATCATTTCTCTTCATTTTTCTTAGAGTGAAAAAAAAATTAAATTAATGAAAAAAAATTGAAAATAAATTTTTTTTTTCTTTTAAATTTAAAAAATCGGCGTTACCCGGATTGTTAATTACCCAAAGAGGAAGCAATTGCTATTTACGGTAATATTTCTGTATTAGGGCAAATGATTAAGAATTTATTATATTTTTATTATATTTTTATTATATCCATTGGAATATCCATTGGTATATCAATAGGAATATCAATTGGTATGTGTTTATCATAGTGTCATTATCATTAAACAAAAAAATTCCACGATTCTTGTTCAATTTGATATTTATTAGTTTCATTATTCCAATTAATATTAAATCTTTGTACAATTTTATATTTATACCAAATTAAAATAAATGATTCATTATTTAACCAATGTAATAAACATCTATCTGTTTCATTAAATTTCGTGGTTTGATTATCTCTTATTGCTGGATTTATTAATTTAATCGAACAAATAGATTTATCTCTATCTAAATTTAATAAATTAAATAAAATTCCCTTATTATCACTGTCATTATTATTTATATTACCGTTATTATTTTTATTACTCTGATTATCCATTTCATTCGATTTAATTTGGAAAATATGTAACGTCTGTTTAGATGAAATACAACAAAGAAAATTACCTTTAGTGTTAAATTTTAATTGATAAATTGTGGCAACCTCCATAGATCTTTTAAATTCTTGATACAATAATCCATTATTTATTTCAAAAATTTTAATTATTGTACCATTAATGGAACTTGTTGCCATAAATTTAAATTGTGAATCTGTGGTAACATTATTTAATTGTGTTCTATGATTTGTCTTTATTATTTTATTTTGACCATTGATAAGATTAAATATAGTTATTTGTCCTCTATAATTTTTATTATCATTATCGTTACCATGGCGTTGATTGATATCATAATAGTGATCATTCGACGTATCTTGACCATATTCATTCTCATACATTAAATAATTCAATTGTTTATCTTGATAATGATATAATACACTATTAGGTTTAATCGAAATTGTATATTGTAATTCAGGTGGATTCTTAAATTTATAAATAAATATCTTATCAACAGTTTGTACAATTAGATTAATTCTATTTAAAAATATCCTTTTCACAATAGTATCAAAATTTAATTTAATTATAATTTGCTTTAATAAATCATCCCAAATAATAACATTATAATCACATATAAGACCCATATAATTACTTCTATTTAATATAACACACTGTGTAATATTATTATTATTGCTACTAGTATATTGTATATCACCAATATCATCATTAATACCGTTATCCACATTGTTATTATCGTTCAAATTAATACTAATTTGTAATTTTAAGGGCCATATATTGTATATCTTTATTCGATTTCGATCACAATAACAAAATAAATTCTCGTCTTGATTCACTGTTAGGGGATTCATTGTCTTTTGTTTGGTGTGTTTTTACAGATGTCTATGGTTGTGGGTTTCTGGTGTGTTTCTGGAAGTAGAGGGAGGGTGTACTCTTCAATGTCTGTATAAATATGTGTTGTATCTTTCCTTAATTCTATGTATTTTTACCAGTTTAATTTAAATTTCATTTTTTTTGTGAATTTTGTAAATTTTGTCTATAGAGAGATCAATTAAATAATTTAACTTGAACAAGATATCGTGATTGTTGCTTATTATATGCATCAGCTTGGCTAGTCAAAATGGATAGGTTTATTCCGAATAGCACAAATAAAGAACTATACAAATATAACTATAATTATAATCAAAATCGCATTTTAAATTTTAATAATTTATCTGATGTCTCAAATTCAAATATTAAAATTGAAAATAATACTACCAACAATAACAGTAACAAGAATAAAATCAATAACAAGTTGTTTATTGGTACACCAATGTGTTCACCTGAGGAGTCCCCATTCAATTCACCAAAGAAAAAAAACAATAGACTCTTTGGTAATAACAATGGTTTAGACAATAAAAAAACTATTCCAACGCTCTTACCATATACTGTCTTAGACGCACCACATTTAAGAAACGATTTCTATTCCAATGTAATATCATGGTCCAACTATGATTTGAATAATAAATCATTCAATTTGGAAATTGGTTCCAATAGTTTAATCGTGGCATTAAACAGATCAATTTATATTTGGTCACAAATTAATGGTGTAAGAACAATCTTAAATAATGAATTTTTATTAAAGAAATTGGATTATATCACTTGCGTCTCTACTTGTTCGAATAGTACAACGGTTATCGTGGGGACTAAATTGGGGAAATTAATGTTATTCAATCAAGATAATTTGGAATTGAATTTACCCTTGTTTAAATATAATTTAACGAAAAGAAGAACGATTACCTCTATAGTTTGGTTTCAAGGGAATTCAAATAACAATAACACAGGTAACAATATTAATGGAAATATCGACAGTAATTTATTTATTGTTGGGGATGAAAGTGGGACACTTACAATTTGTAAATTAATTAAGGATAAATTCTTAATAATAAATTCATTTGATTCACAAATTCAATACATTTGTGGTAAGTTTATTTATATGACCATTTTAAATTTATTTTTTACTGCAAGGTATACTTTTTACTAACAACATTAATTTTGAAACAGGAATATCAATAAATTTTAATAATGAAATTATTGCTGTAGGTGGTAATAACAATTTAATTGTAATTTGGAACATTAAAGATATTCATTCACCACAAAAGAAATTTACTTTTAAACATACAGCAGCCATTAAGGCAATTGCATTTTGTCCCTGGTCTAAGACAATATTAGCAACAGGTGGTGGTACTAAAGATATGACAATTAAATTTTGGCATATTGAATCAGGTACTCTAATTAAACAAATAAAGACAAATTATCAAGTAACTTCATTAGTATGGTCCTCAAATAAGAGAGAAATATTAGCTACATTTGGTTTTAAATCTAATACAAATAGTAATAATACCATCAATTTTGAAAAGGAGAATTTATTATTACAAGTGTATAGGTACCCTGATTGTCAACCCATTTTACAAGTGAATTCTGAACAATCATTGAGAGTATTGAATTGTTGTTTATCGCCAGATAAGACATCTGTATGT
>JAJLYE010000019.1:43045-100167 GCA_030571715.1 Grigorovia jiainica (nom. inval.) | reverse complement strand
CAATTATATACTTTGTGCCTAAAGGAATGTGACAAGGAAGTAATTGATTCTATTGAAGAAATGGGATTTTAATATATCCCTAGTTGCCGTTGATTCATTATGAGAATAATATCGTTTATCAACATTTCTGTCATTAATAAGAATCCTTATATTTTACTAAAACTATCAAGTTATTGTTTTAAATCTCTGAATGTCAAATATAGGATATTTGATTGATAATTACTCGAGAAAAGAAGGGTTTGTTCAGTAAATCATTCTCCAAAAATTTAATCTTGAAATCTTAACAAACATAATAAAACAGGAAACTTCCTGCATCTAAATACACCTTCTTTTTTGTCTGCGCGTTTTCTCTGGATTTCCCTATTTTTTCTACGAAAATCAGTACAATTACGTATTCCCCCCACATGGAATGGAACAACTGAAATTTTTGTCTCCAAGATTCATGTTGAAGGTTTACAAGATTACGAAGGTTATCGATGACTCCGAATTATATATAAAGGAGTGTGGTATCTGTTTTTCTTAAATGTGTTTGAAAGAACAGGATATCAAAATAAAAATATATAATGTGTTGGATATGATTCTTATATAAAATAAATAAAACAAGTTCTTATATCTGTTATTAAATTTAAAACCTATTAACTGAATTCTAAATTAACTCTTTTGGCATGATTTAAAAATGGAAATTTTTTATCATAGTAATTTTTATTTAATTAAGATATATATTTTATTTTATAATTTGAAAAATTGATCAAATTCTATACATAAAATCAAGTTAAATAAAATAATTGAAAATAAGAATATTGTTTCAAAAATGATTCTTCACAATTTATTTGACATTTGAAATCAATATCGATTATTTCTTTTTTTTTTTGAAAACAATAAGTAATCTTTCAGGATTATCTCCTAATGAGCCCCTTAAATTATATTGAATATTGGACATGAGTCTGATTGGAATTGTTATATCCGCTAACATTTAAAACAGTATTTTAAGTTAATATTTCCCCACAAATACTCTATGTGTTTTAACTTAATAGCAAAAATCAGCCAGACTCTCAATAACACGAGAATAATTGAAAAATAGTGGTGATGTTAAAATATTTTAATTCTCCTCATCAATTGATATCATATCAGTTTATAAATTCCATGTTTCTAGAATTTTTTTTGTTCATTCCCATCTTATTAATTAAAAAAAAAATATTGTTCAAAGATTAATTAGTAATCTTTTTTTTTCATCAAGATTTTTGGAAGCAATGAAATCTATCGATAATTCAAACATGTACATTATTCACACATTATTACAAGTAATTTACTAAAATGAAAATCAGAAACAAGAACAATACCATTTCCTTTTTTGGAGATTGGATCTCAAAGTTTAAAACACCATAAATTTAATTAACTTGGATATTTCCTAAACGGTCGATAGGAGCTGATCATCCTATTACCTAATGAATCTAATTTACCAAAAATAGTAAAAAGATGAAAATTTCCGATTTATCAATTTAATCGAATGCATAAAAGGGGTAATTTTTTACAAAATGTGCAGAATTTTTCGGTTTAAAAATTTATATTTTTTAATTCCGATTCATTTTCTATGACATCAGTTAATCAGACAATAGTTTAAAATGGGAATTTTTAAGTTTACATTGAGGATCATAGTGATTAAATGATTTCCATATCTAAATATTTATAGAAATTTAGTTGTTGTTACTAAAGACAATAACTAACCAATCTTATTACGTCAATTTCTCTTCCAAGAATCCGATATAATGAAACGATACACGTTTGTCATTACAAAATTGCTCTTGACATTGTATATCATCACTTTTTGTTTGATTCGGATGTGGCACTACTCCTATTAGGGTAAAGAGATGTGCCTTTTTTTCTTCATCGGCATTTAAGTAATAAAACCGACACACAGGAATATTATAAAAATTTATAATACGTTTTGAAATATATATAAGGGTCATTAAAATAATAAGAATATTTCATTTCTCATTGATTTTTTACACTTATTGATTTAATATTATTAATTGTTTTATCAAATATTTTATCAAACTTACATATTTATTTTTATTATAAACCTTTTTTAAAGATATAACTAATTATAAATAAGGACATCCCAAAAATAATTAATATTCAAAAATAACATCATGCAATTTTACATTTATTTAAAAATTATATTCATATTATCCACTTTTGTAACTAATGTGTTTGCTGGAATTACACCGTTAGGTTGTGAATCAGCTGGTACTATGTCTTCTGGTATGGATTCCAGAACTTTTCGCTTTCCCACAGAAAATGATCTATTTTATACAGAAAATTCATATTATCAAGGGGAATATACTAAATATCCACTTGATACATCAGATACGAGTATCAAATATGTTAACTTCACATTAGAATTAACTGGTTATTATTCAGCACCACAAACAGGCCTTTACCAAATAAGTCTAAAAGCAGGTGATTCTGGTGTACTTTTTGTAGGTTCTGGTTATGCTTTTGATTGTTGTAATCAAAATCAAATTGGTACTACTGATCAATTCGCTGCTTCTAGTATCAAACCATTAAATGAAGAAGCTGTCGTGACAACTGATGAGATATATATGGAAAAGGGAATTTTCTATCCAATTAGGGTTGTATTAGTGAATTCTAAATCCAATGGTAGTTTTGATTTAAAATTTATTTTACCTGATGGTACAATAGATTCTGATATTTCCAAAAATACATTTGTTTACTCAGGCTCGATTGATAGTTCCAAGTGTGATCCAATTGAAACTTCTACTACTTCTTCATCTTTAGTGTCTTCCACTGAATCTTCCTCTGTTTTGGTTTCCTCCACTGTAGTTTCTTCCAGTAAAGCTTCTTCCACTACAGCTTCTTCTAGTATATCTTCTTCCACTACAGCTTCTTCTAGTATACCTTCTTCCACTACAGCTTCTTCCACTGAATCTTCTTCCGCTAAATCTTCTTCCACTGAATCTTCTTCCACTGAATCTTCCTCTGTTTTAGTTTTCTCCACTGTAGTTTCTTCCACTGCAGTTTCTTCCACTGCAACTTCTTCCACTACAGCTTCTTCTGGTATACCTTCTTCCACTAAAGCTTCTTCCACTGAATCTTCTTCCGCTAAATCTTCTTCCATTGAATCTTCTTCCACTGAATCTTCCTCTGTTTTAGTTTCCTCCACTGTAGTCTCTTCCACTGCAGTTTCTTCCACTGCAACTTCTTCCACTACAGCTTCTTCTAGTATACCTTCTTCCACTAAAGCTTCTTCCACTGAATCTTCTTCCACTGAATCTTTTTCCACTACAGCTTCTTCCGCTATACCTTCTTCCACTCTAATTTCTGTTTTTTCAGATACCTCTTTAATAGCTTCCACAACTGAGGCTTCCTTAGCTTCACCTTCCTTAAATCTAGATTCTTCAACCTTAGCTTCTTCCACTTTAGTTTTGTTTTCACTAACATCTTCGGCAGCTCCTTCTTCTCTAGTTTCTCCGTCATCAGTTTCTTCTTTTCCAGTCTCTTCCTCGGTGTTAACCAATACATCTAATATATCCAATTCATTTTTGTTGACTGTTAGTTCATCACCAGAATCAGCTCTACATTCGGACTTAACTTATTATACAACTACCGACAGTATCGATCATACGATTGTTGAAGTTACATATCATACGGGAAATCCTTCATCCAAAACCACGTCTCAAACTTCAGAATATACATCAAATATTTCTTCAACAACTACTGACATTGATCATTTTAGTCAAACTTTGTCGTTTGCAAGTAGTGTCGATACAAACACTAACACTCAAACAAAGTCTTTAGTTGCTTTCACAACAACTACCTTAAGTACAATTGATTTCCATACTCCAATAACTGATACCCCTTCCTATCCTACAACAATTTCTGCGATATCATCCACCTTTTTGAATTCAATTTTATCTACCTTTTTGCCAACTTCTAGTATCAATCCAACTGGTTCACGTTTATTTTTCTCCCCTCGTTCGTCTATTTCTGTTTTATCATCATCAGCTCCTTTGTTAACAGCAACCCCCTTATCTACCTCTATTTCTTCCTCTACTTTCAATGACAATATCTCTACTTTTTCATCTATCTCTTCTGCTTCACCTATCTCTATCAATTCTGCCTCTTTTTCTTTATCCAGTTCTGATGCTCTCACCAGAAGTAATGTTGAAGCTGCTCGTAGTTCCATTAAGGTTTTGCCAGTTTTCGTCGTTAGAAGTAGTTCAGCAATCAATACACAAGCACAAACTAGTACTGGTATTGCCACTAAACCTACAGTTACAATTTTAGATAATAGACGGACTTCTTTCTCATCATTTAAACCTGGTACTGGAAATACTATGATTACGAATTTCCTAACCGCTAATGATATTGTTTTAACATCTCAACATTCCACTATTTCTGTAGTTGTGACAACAGAACGTCCCATGAGTCCTAACATCAACATTTATGATCAATTTCTTTCAAATTTGAATTCTGACTCTTTAGTTCGTACAGAAGAAAAGGGCACTACTGGTATTACTATCGATGCTACAACGTCTTCAGATGCCAGAATTACTAGTATTACTGTAAACAAACCTGATACTGTTATTGGCGTTAATAATGTGATATCGACTCATTCAAGTAGAAATGGAGATTCCGTTATCGATGGCCAAGTTTTGCTTATAAACAAAACCACTGGTAGGGGAAGAGGCTCCGCTTTAGCAGCTATTGAACGCTCAAGATCTAAACTTTCCACTGAAGTCGATGATTCAAATATTTCATATGGCCAGGCATATCTTTTAAATGAACCAACAAACACTGTCCTCCAAGCAAAGGGCTCCACTTTAGCCGCTATTCATCATTCCAGATCTAAAACATATATACCAACTACTACCTCAACATTAGTTGCTATTCAACCATCTACGTCTTTATCAGCAACTTTTACTGCTCCTGTTCCTAAAATTTATTTAGCTAAGGCTTCTTCAAACTCGATTTCTAAGTTGAAGTATATTGTTTTTACTTTACTTATTGTTTTATTATAATCTCAATTATATGATGATTGATTTATATGGCAAACAATAATGCTTCAATTACAACTAGTTTGAATACTCCTATACTAAGGTTAAATAACGTTGTTCATTTATGTTTATTTACATGTTTATATTCTATAGCGATTTCCTTATAGAAATATTTTCTTTTATAATTTTTTAAGTCAAATTATCAAAATAATAATTAGATAATGAAAAAGATAACTCACCAAAGAAATGTATTGAGTCGATTGTTCTCTATAATGAAATTACTATGAAAATGTCTTGAACAATAATGTTGAATCTGCTCAAATAAATATGTGCATTTACTATATAAGTATTATATTAGTACTCTATAGATACTTTACAGAATCTTTACTTAATAAAAGAATCATATAATTGTTGTAAAGAATCATCAATTGCTTTTTTAACTTTGTAAATTGGTTTTCTATAATCATCTTCATAATTATAAACATTAACACTAAATCTTACTAAAATTTGACCATTATGATATGCCACTGGTGCATATGTCCTATACTCGGAAATCATTATTCTATTTGGTAAAGTTTTAAATTCAGATACTAAACTATCATTTGTGGACATTAGTTGAATAAGTTCTAAATATTTATCAATAACAGGGTATATTATACAAAATAAACCAGGTACCTTTAAGGTACCATTGTTATTATCTAATAATTTAGTACCAGGTCCAAAAATTTTAATAATGGATTTAATTGCTAAATTTTTCAATTGAATTTGATAATTTCTAATATTTAATTCACCACCACAAATTTCTTTTCGAAATTTAATTGCAGCTTTAGTTGATAGGATATGTGGATATGCTGCGGTACCATAAAACCAAAATTTTTCAATCATTAAATTATTGTCTTTCAAATTAGGGTTATTCTCATCACATTTATATGACCAAGATACGGGGAAGCTTTGAATCATTTTTTGATGTTTTGGATTAACATATAGAAGACCACAAGCCTTTGGAACGAAAAGCCATTTATGCAAATTTGTAGTTAAAAAATCTGGTTCTAATTTATCAATAAATGACATATCACACATACCAGCAGCATGAGCACCATCAATTAATGACCAAGTATTATATTTTTTACAAAGTTTGATTAATCTTTCATATGGAATTTTCACACCAGGCATTGATGTAATCATATCAAACATACAAATTTTGTATGAATCCTTTGATAATTTTTCATTAAATAAATTAATCACTTGATCATCAGTCAATGGATATTGTAAATCGACAACATCGTATTGTAAACCATGATAATCATGTAAAAATTTAACTACATTACCACAGGCCCCATAAGTTGTACTATGGAATAGTATTTTGTCTTTATTGAAATCAAATGGTATTGATCTTAATACAGCATTAATTCCAGTGGTAGCATTATTAACAAATGCTAAATTATTATATTTAATGTTTAAATAATTACCGATAGCGATTAATTGTTTGATATATTCATTACGAGCGTTAATCATATAAAAATCATCTGGATAATATTCATGATCATCAGCGGCTTTCTTATAAGCGTCCATAACTGGTGTTGGGGTCAACCCATATGAACCATGATTCAATGGTACGATATCATTTTCTAATAGTGAGAAGTATTTTTCTCTAAATTCTTTACCAAATGTGACCATATTATATTTTCTCAAATATTTTCATAGAATCTTGTAAATAACAGTACAAATAATTAGAAAGCCCCATCTATTTTAATTAATTTAAATATTAAAAAAAATTGATACAATGTATAGATATCAACTGTAAAGTCATCTCTTTTTTACATTTCGACAACAACAAAAAAAAACTGATAAATAGACAATTGATAACGAAAAAAAGTAACTTTAATTCAAAATGGCGTTTACCATATTCAGCAAATTTTGATATCAATGCGTATTGATATTATCTAAAGTTATCCATTTGATTACAAAGTAGGTATTGTGTAGATCTTGTTTATTTATTGCATATTTATGGGAAACACAAGTGTTATATTCTTCTATTTTTTATGCAAATAAAGATATTGTATTGTGAAAGCAGAAAAAAAGAGCCACTAGAAATAAATAACTCCCTTAATGTTCCAGACCAAATTATAGTGCGTACATAAATAGTAGCCAATTAAACAGCATAAAATGAGAAAATTTCCAACAGATCAAAATCCATTTCACTGTCCAAAATAAAAACAGTCAAAAATAAACTAATACAAAAACACTGGGTGACCGCGGATCGCCAAGATATCAAGTGTGGTATCCATGTGTGTATACCACAACAATACAGTAAGTAGTTGCAACATCCTCCATTAACAAAATCCGATTACCGAAAAGGGTAAAAATATTTTTTGTTGCGTTTCCGTCCCGCACACGGAGAAAAAACACGGACACGGAAGTCGATTACCCGAAACGGCAACAAAATAAAAACTAAAACAAAAAACGTGTTTTTCTCTTTTTTTTTTTTTTAAAACCAAATTTAAGAAAAATCAATTTTTCATTCTCTGTTATTTCATTTAATTAATTGAAACAATTACAAAAAGGATTAAATATTTAATCAAAAAAACCCAATTAGACACACAATTATATAGATAAATAAATTTAATTATGTCATTTAGAGGTCCAACCAATCAATTGGGTATGCCCATGAATCAACAATCAAATTATGGTTCATATACTAAAAATATTAATAATTCTGATAAGACTAAAAAAAATGCAATTCTTGATTTAAATCAATGGAAATTAAATTTTGAAAAAATTGATGAATCAATTGAAAATTTATTAGAGAAACCAATTATTAAAAAAATTCAACCATATATTCCAGCAATTTCACGTTTTTTCATTGTAGCAACATTTTATGAAGATTCAATTAGAATTATTACACAATGGCCAGATCAAGTATTTTATTTATATGAATGGAAACGTTATCCATATTATTTTGTTATTTTATTTTTATCTACTGTAAGTATTGTTATGTCTATTGGTGCTACATTTTTAATCTTAAGGAAAAAAATTAAATATGCTACAGCTGCTTTAATTTCATGTATTTTATCACAAGGTTTAATTTATGGTCTTTTCACTGGTTCATCATTTGTATTAAGAAATTTTTCAGTTATTGGTGGTCTTTTAATTGCTTTTAGTGATTCAATTGTACAAAATAAAACAACTTTTGGTATGTTACCTGAATTACATGATAAAAAGGAACAAATTAAAGGTTATTTATTATTAGCTGGTAGAATTTTAATTGTTTTGATGTTTATTGGTTTCACTTTAAGTAAATCTTGGTTTACTGTTTTCGTTACTTTAGCTTTCACTATTTGTTTTGCCATTGGTTATAAGACAAAGATGGCATCATTTATATTAGGTTTAATTTTAACATTTTATAATATTACATTCAATAATTATTGGTTCCATAGTCAAACAAAGAGAGATTTCTTAAAATATGAATTTTATCAAAATTTATCCATTATTGGTGGATTACTTTTAATTACAAATACTGGTGCTGGTGATTTATCTGTAGATAATAAGAAGAAAGTTTATTAAATATATTAAATCTTATTCTCTTTTTTTCACAATATATATATAATATGTTATGTGAATATATAATTGTATATAATTATATATAATTGTATATAATTGTAAGGTTATTTGTATGATATTTGTATTAAATTTTTATATACAATAAAGAAACGGTTACCCTTTGCGGAAAGTATTGCCTTTTCGGGTGCTAATTGCCGTAAACAGTAAGCGCTACCGCAACAGGAAATATTACCACTTACAGTAACTCTTACCGTTTACAGTAAACATTCCCAAAGCGGCAGTTTCTAGAAAATGTCTAAAAATGAAACCGCCCAAAGGGGTAATTTCCGTTTCGAGCCATTTCTAAAAATAATTTTTTACGTTTTTCATTTTTTGCAAAAAAAAAAAAAAAGAAAATTAAAAATAAAAATAAATTAATTTCTTCGAAAAGATTTATTTATAAACAGTTTATTTTACTTGTTATTACTTTTAATTGATTTCAATTATTGTTTTTTCTGTTATTGTTTAAATCACAAAAATAATTAATTAAAGAAAGTATTCACAAAATGCGTTTCTCTAAAATTTTATCCACTACAACTGGTTTATTATTAGCCGCTAAAAATGTCGCCGCTATGGGTGAATTAGCATTCAATTTAGGTGTCAAAAATAATGATGGTTCTTGTAAAACTCAATACCAATATGAAAATGATTTAGAAATTTTAAGTAATTATACAAATACAGTTAAAATTTATTCCGTTTCTGATTGTAACACTTTACAATATTTAGGTCCAGCCGCTGAAGCTAAAAATTTTACAGTATTTTTAGGTATTTGGCCAACTGATGATGCTCATTATCAATTAGAAAAAGCTGCTTTACAAACTTATTTACCAACTTTGAAAAATACAACAATTGCTGGGTTCCTTGTAGGTTCTGAAGCTTTATATCGTGCAGATTTAACTGCTGAACAATTAGCTGATAAGATTAATGATTCTCGTCAATTAATTTCCACTTTAGTTGATTCTCAAGGTAACTCATATGCTTATTCTCAAGTCGGTACTGTCGATTCTTGGAATGTTTTAGTTGCTGGTTATAATGCTCCTGCTATTCAAGCTTCTGATTTCGTTATGGCAAATGCCTTCTCCTATTGGCAAGGTCAAACAATGCAAAATGCTTCTTATTCATTCTTTGATGATATTATGCAAGCTTTACAAACTATTCAAACAACAAAGGGTTCTAATAATATTACATTCTGGGTTGGTGAAACTGGTTGGCCAACTGATGGTACTAATTTTGAAGCTTCTTATCCAGGTGTTGAAAATGCTCAACAATTTTGGAAAGAAGGTATTTGTGCTATGAGAGCTTGGGGTGTTAATGTCATTGCTTTTGAAGCATTCGATGAAGATTGGAAACCAAATACTTCTGGTACTTCTGATGTCGAAAAACATTGGGGGGTTTGGACTTCTGGTGATTCATTAAAATATTCTTTAGCTTGTGATTATTAAATTAATTAATAATTATAATTACATTTTACTTCAATAAAAAGATTAAATATATCAAATTTTATAAAGTGCTTCTTCAGCATTCCTTTTTTACAACAAAATTTTTTTATTTATTTCTCATACATCATGTTATTTTATTTCTTCAACGATGTTAATTCATTTGTCTAGTATTAAATTTAAAATTGGATATGACATTAACATCATTTTAAAAAGTTTTTTTTATATATATTAAAGTTTATATTTTCAATGCCTTCATGTTTCAAACACTATTTTTATTATTTTTTATTACTTATGTTTTTGAAATACATCTAAAATAAATTGAAATCATATCATCAGATAAATAGAATTCGATATTTATTACTCAAATATATGATAAATATCAAATAATGTTAATATCTAACTGTTCTTTGGAGTAAAGATAAAGTAATCACCTAAGCTCGTAGAACATAGTGTTTTTTGAACGATAAACTAGGTTAAATTGATTCAACAAACATATCACTTTTTAATACGCCTCTTTGATATTTTACATTTAATTTTGATTATATTCTTTTTTCAATTTATTATTTAATTGGTATTATTAGTATACAAATGATGACTATATGAATGTTTTCATATATATATTTATTATTTATTAAATTATTATTATCTATTTTTTTTTTTTTAATATAGTACAGAAATGCAATAATGCTTACTATTTCTTAATAACTTTATGGGTTATTATTATCATTATTTTCTAATGAAATCATCTTCAGTAATACCTGCCTTTTCACACATACTTCTGAAAATACTTTCTTCTTCACTGAATAAACTCCATGGGGTATCAAATTCAGTAACAACACCTTTCTCTAAGACTAAAATTTTATCGTAATTCAAAATTGTCTTTAATCTATGAGCAATACATAAAATGGTACAGTCACCGAATTCTTTGACAATACGACTTTGAATTTTACCATCAGTTTCATAATCGACAGATGATGTAGCTTCATCTAAAATAAGAATCTTTGATTGACGCACTAATGCTCTGGTTAATGCCAACACTTGTCTTTCACCTAAGGAGAAATTTGAACCTTCATCTTCAACAACTTGATCTAAATGGAATTTATGCATATTAGATTGTGAATTATTTTCTTCAGCCTTTTCTTTCTTAACATTAGATAGATTTTCTTCTTCAATTGCACCACTTCTCACTAAAGCTGTCCATAATAATTCTTCTGAATATTGATTAAACGGATCTAAATTCTTTCTAATGGTACCTCTAAATAAAACAGGATCTTGTGGGATAATAGTTAAATTACGACGAAGATCATATAAACCTAATTTACTGGTATCAACACCGTCAATAAGAATATTACCATTGGAAAGTTCATTAATTCTATAAAGTGCATTCATAATAGTAGATTTACCAGCACCTGTACGACCACAAATACCAATTTTTTCACCACCTTTAACAGTAAGATTCATATTCTTTAAAACAACTGGTAAACCTTCTCTATAGGCAAAATCTACATCTTTGAAAATAATTTCACCATTACTTGGCCAATTTTCTGGTGGTGAAATATCTGATCTCCTATAATCAGCCTCCATTGGTAATTCAGTAGCATATGAAACCAATCTTTCAGCACTATTCATATCATTTTCCACCTGAGTAGATGCTCTTAAAACAGTATTTAATAAACCAGGTAATTGTAAAACATAAGTTAATAAAACACCTACAGATGCAGGAGAAATATGGAAAACTCTAGTGACACATAACAATGTAATAATTAATGCGAAACAAACAGCAACACAATCTAATAAAATTGCTACCCATCTTTGAATAGCAATAACCAAATAACCAGCTTCATTAGTCTTATTAAGTAAGAAATCAGCTTTAGCTAAAAATCTTTCACTTTGACCATATGCCTTAATTGTATCCATACCACTTAACACTTCATTAAAATTATTATAAACAAATGAACGTTGAACAGCTTCTAATCTTTTAATTTCTCTACCGGTAGCTTGATAATGATTTGAAATTAAAAGGAAAACAATAATTAAAAATGGAACAGCAATGGCAAACCATGGTAAATAAACGATACACATAACAATAACACCAATAATATTACCAATTTGAGCGACCATTAAACGAATATTTTCAGTAATTTCATTATCTAAACTATCTGTATCCTTAGTAAATCTATTTAATATACGACCTAATGGAGTAGTATCTAAAAATCCCATTGGAGTATGTAAAATTCTAGCAACTGCATTTAAATTTAATTGTTTAGAGGCACTTAACCCCATTGTACAAAGTATAGTAAATTGAATATTCATAAAGATATAAGCACCAAACACAAAGAATGAGTACATACCCATATAAAAGCTACTTGATCTATCAGCCCATTTATTTTCAGCCCAATAAGATAACCAAACAGATGAAAATAAATTCATAAATGTTGTACCAGTAACGAAAAACACATAAATAGCTAAAATTAAATACCCCCATTTACCCACAGCGGCTTTAATATATTCTTTATAAACTTTTAAAGTAATACTATTCATAGCTCTTTCCTCTTTCTTAACAATTTGACCATCTTTTAATGATTTAGCAGTTAATTGTCTTTCTAAAATTTCTAATTCTTCCACTTCTTTCTTTTCCTCTTCTTCAATATTTTCATTTTCTTCATTTTTAGAATCATGAGAAAATTTTAATAAATTAATTAATGTATTATTTCTAATTTTTAAATCATCTAAAGAACCGATATCAAAAGTACCATCAGCATCTAAAACAATAATTCTATCAGCTTTATCAATTAAAGAAAGTTGATGAGTGGCTAAAATTCTTGTTTTATTTTTCAATAAACCTAAGATACATTCATCCATAATATGTTTACCAACACGAGCATCTACTGCACTTAAAACATCATCAAAAAGGAAAATATCCTTTGTCTTATAAACTGCTCTTGCTAAATTAATACGTGCCTTTTGACCACCAGATAAAGTAATACCACGTTCACCAATTTCAGTTCTATCACCAGCTGGTAAAATATCTAAATCTGCCTGTAATGAACAAACTCTAACAACTTCATCATATTTATTTTGATCGAATGGTGAACCAAAAGTAATATTATCTCTTACTGTAGCATTTAAAATCCATGGATAACCACATAATAATAATTGACCATTAATTTCTAATTTACCACTAGTCATTTTCATAAAACTAGCCATTGCATTTAATAAAGATGTTTTACCACAACCGATTGGACCAGTAATAATAATGAATTCACCCGTTTTAATTTCAAAATTTAAATCAGCGAAATGTGTAAATGGTTTTTCCTTTTCTGAATTATTATCTACGGTTAAATCTTTAATTTCTTCCTTATCATTATTAATTTTATCATTATTAATTTTATCATTATTAATTTTAGTTTTATTTTTTGATGCAAAGATTGATTTTTTATTATTCTTTTCCATATTTTTCAATTCTAGTTCTTTAGCTTCCATATCATCTACTGCTTGAAAATCTTCCCATTCAAAACCAGCATTAGTCATCTTTAATGCTAAAGATTTATCAAAATTTACATTTGGAGTAATATCAATTGGTTTTTCATTTGGTAATTCTAAAAGATTTTGTAAACGACCTAACCCGGCGATCATATCAACACCAGTACCTAATGCAATGGGGAAGAAAAACATTTGTAAAGCTAAGACTTGGAAAGAAGATAAAGAAGCGAATAAATTAGCTGGATTTCTACCACCATTATTAACTTTATACATACATAAGAAAGTTGCCAATGATGCGATATTAGTAATTGACATACCTAAAGCAATAATAAAATTTCTAGTATATTGCATTTTTCTAACGTTATTAATTTCCTTTGATCTAACATCAATAATATTTTTTTCATAAGCATCTTCCCAAGCATAAAATTTAACCATTTTCATTGAATTTAAAATTTCTCTCATTAAACTAACTCTTCCATCTGTGAAAACATTTGCCTTTGTTCTTAAATCTAAAATAATTTTAAAAACACCCATTGTACAAATTAAAGCAATTAAGAAAATACCAATCCCCACTAATGCAATTGCCCCGACGTTAATAATTAAAAGTACTAAAGAGATAGTGAATACAGCAGGAAACCCAACTAAGAAAGGTTGAAATGATAAACCGAATTCGATTCTAGCGGCATCTGTAGTGATAAAAGAAGTTACTTTCCCATTTGGGAATTTATGCTTTGTATAATTTGAAGCCCTTAACATTTTTGCCAAAGCAGCTTTAGTCAATACAGATTTAACTTCTGCCCCCACAGATTGTGAACCTAAAAAGAAATGATTGAAAAAAATACCATTAATGAACATCATAACACAGGCACCAATTGCGTAACCTATACCAGCATTAATCTTTGTATCTGGGAACATTGCCTTCCTCTCCACGAATTCAATTAATTTTTTAGTGACTAATGGATTTAAACCTGATGCACAATTTGCTAATAATGCGAATAAACAAGCTAAGAAGAATTGTTTTTTAAAAGTGTAAAATAATGATTTATGAACAGCGTATTTAGGTAATCTAACATTTTCATTTAAATCATCGATTGTGGCATTGGGGTGATCTAAGATGTATTGTTTCTTAGAAATTGAATAATAATAATTTAAATTTTTTTGGAAAATGTTATAAAAATGTTCTACAGATAAATTTTTATCCATTTTAAATAAATCATTTGGTTGAATTGTTCTCTTATAACCTAATTTCACCAAAGGGAAAACCCACCAAACGAAAAGGTAAGAAATGATATTTGTCTTAAGCATTGGATAAGTAGTTCTTTCATTATCGTCTATGGGCACTTCAATTAATTTTTTTGAATGTAAAAATGAGAATAGATGTCTTTGTGGATAAATATTTGAATCAGTAATTTTTTCAATATCATAACTGTTTAAGAAAGTTTTAGGTTTATTTTTATTTAATTTAAATTCACCTGATGGTAAAATGATTGTATCTACAGATGATGAATTATTTGAAATGATTGATTTGTTGTCTAAATTTGATATTGATGTTGAAATATTTAAATTATTTGAAGAGTTATAATTGTTATTATTGTTATTATTATTAACACTTGAAACATCATCACTGTTATTTGAATTAGTAGTTATTTTCATTTTATGAGTAAAATTATTAACTTTATCTAATGTATTGAATGATATTGAATTTGAATTATCAGTGTTGTCAGTAATATCCTTGTTATCAGTATTATTTGATGATGATGAATTATCTAATATTGACATTATTTAAAATTAAATCAGATTGCAAACAAAAATAAAGCAAAAAATTGTTTTCAAATCAAATATGAGATAATATTTTTCGATAAATGTTATAAAGAGAATTAAAATAGTAAAAGAATAAGTCAATCAATGGGTCAGTTTAAATATATGATTAATGTATAAATGTTATATATATTATTTTTTTTGTCTATTAAAATAAATGAATAGCGATAACAAAAGAAGAGTATGGCAATTGCAAAAAAACAAGAAAACAATAACAATAACAAAAGCTAAAAAAAGCAGAGATGATTAAACAAAAACAATACTACAATATGTTTATTGCAAGTAGTGTAATCGTGCAATAAATGTTACCCCCGGGGAAATGTAATTAATATATTTGAATTGGCCATTTGAGTGGTTTAAATTATTTTGAAATGTCAATTGCGGATTTAAGATGGGGCTATCGGAGGTGTTTCCGTGGAATGTTGCGGGTGTGTAAACAATGGAAGTACGGGTGTTTCTCTGGGTGTGTGTTCCGCGGGAGGTGCCGCGGAAATTGATTTGCTTGAGCTGCGTGCATTTCAGAGTGGCTGTGATTTATATGTCAGTGGTTTTCCACGGAACGTCTTCTCTTTCCGTCTTTTTTTTTCCGTTTTTTCCGTTTTTTCCGTTTTTTCCGGGTATTTTTCTGATTACGTGAGAGCCGTGCCAATTTGCACGCTGACGTCAGCTGCTGACACACGCGCACGTGCCGGACGAAAATTTTTTTTGCGATGAGCTTCGAAAAAAATTAAAAAATTGAAAAAAGAAAATTTAAAATTATACCATATTATAATATTATAATATTAAAGTAATTATTGTATTAATTTTACCCCTCACCCTCCTCTCTTCTAAACCCAATAATATATTCTAATTTTATCTAAAGACAAAAAAAAAATGGGATTAGCGGCAACAAGAACAAAACAAAGATTCGGTCTCGATCCAAGAAATACACAATGGTCAAATGATACATCACGTTTCGGTCATCAACAATTACAAAAAATGGGTTGGAAACCTGGTATGGGTCTTGGTATGAATCCACATATATCACATACTTCACATATTAAAGTTCACATAAAGGATAATAATGTTGGACTTGGTGCTAAAATTAATAAAAGAAAGGAAAGATCTGATGAATTTGATAATGGTGAATGTGCTGGTTTAGATGTTTTCCAAAGAATTTTGGGGAGATTAAATGGTAAAGAAACTGAAATTATTACAGAATTAGATAAACAAAGAAAGGATAAAATTTTAAATGGTAAATGGGGGATTCATTTTGTTAAAGGTGACGTTTTAGCATCCACTTGGGATCCAAAGACAAAAAAATTGAAAAATTATTCAAATAATAAACGTACAAGAGATGATGATGATGATGATGATGATGATTCAGAATTGGATATTATTGATAAAAAGAAATCTAAAAAATCTAAAAAGGATAAAAAGGAAAAGAAGGAGAAGAAGAAGGAGAAGAAAGAGAAGAAAGAGAAGAAAGAGAAGAAAGAGAAGAAAGAGAAGAAAGAGAAGAAACACAAAAAGGATAAAAAGGATAAAAAAGATAGAAAAGATAAAAAAGATAAAAAGGACAAAAAGGAAAAGAAGAAAGCCGCTAGATTAACTTCAAGTAAATCTGCTGAAAATATTCCAGATTCAATAACGACAAGATTATCTGTACGTTCAAGATGGATTAAACAAAAACGTGCTGCTTTAATGGATTCAAAAGCTTTAAATGAAATCTTTATGATTACAGATAATTAATACTTCATCTATTTAAAATCATTTAACAACAAACAACTTATCTATTTGTATAATATTATATATCTCAATTTGTCTTATAGATTATTTTACTAAAAAATAAAAAAATAACAATAACAATAATAACAATAATAACAATACCAATAACAATACCAATATAATATAATATAATATAATATTTTAAAAAAAAATTAAACCTAAGTATATATAATTTACATAACGTTATAAAATGTTGTCTCTAATTATCGTATCAACATAATCAAAAAAATGAAAAAAAAGTATAAAATGTTTTCCTTCCTTCCATTGATACCATGCAATTAATTAAATTAATTAATCATTTTCTTTTGTATTTTCATTTATTCATTAATTTATTAATTTTTCCTTTTATTAAAATTAAATTAAAATGAAACCCATACCAGCAACAACAGTTAAAGTTGCAATACCAGATAAGATAACTTGTGATAATGATGCTCTACCATTAGCAACAACACCAGCATTCTTAGCACTTGATGAAGCACTTGATGATGCAGATGCTAAACCTGAACTGGATGAACCTGTTTTAGAACCCTTGCCAGTTTTAGAACTAGATGCGGAATCAGTTTCCTTAGAATCAGATGATGAATTTGATGATTCAGTACCAGTAGCTGTATTACCTGAAGTAGCAGAACCAGATTCAGCAAATGTTACAGTGGCGGAACCAGTACCCATAGAACCAATTTGTGATAAAGCAGTCTTACATGAACCAGCAGCGGTAGTGGCTTTATGAATTGTAGCGGATCCACTAAAATCACAATCAGATTTAGAACCACCATTGGATTCATAATATAAATTTAAAATGAAATTTAATTGATCTTCAGAATCACAGAATGAAAATGCACCATATTCACCAGTGGTACCATTAGCGGTAATACCAGAACAATCAATTTCAGCACAAACATATGAAAATAAATCAGCATAATTATCAGTATCCACATCAGAATCAATTCTACATGATGTTGCATCATTCATACATGAACATAAACCAGAATCTGGTGTTGGTGGTAAAGCAGTTGCAGCTTTCCAATTAGCATTATTTGTTGGACATTCTAATGATGTAGCACTTGGTGTATAAGATGCACTGTTAACAGAAGTTGGAGTAATAGCATTAATTTCCTTTGAATAATTATTAAAATCATCTAATGTCTTAACATTATCACCATCAATTGAAACTAACCCATAATTATTATCTTCTTCAAAATACATATAAACAATACCACCAGACCAAACATCAGTCATATCATCACCATATAAAGCTGCCACTTCAGTAAACTTTCTTGGTGTAACTTCATTACAACCATATTCAGAGAAAAACACTGGGATAGTTAAATTTTTAAATTCATCAGTTCTATCAGAGTAACCAGATTTTTGGAAAGTTGATGAACCACACCATTCATACATATTAATACCATAAAAATCAGCTTTTTCATCATCATCACCACAGGCAAAATAATCAGCCATTGGTACTCTTGTCTTTTCATCATCATTTGATGAATAACCCACTGGAATAGTTCTATAACCTTGTTCCTTAATATAAGCTTTAGTGTCTCTAACGGCAGCTTTAACGAAAGCAGAAGCATCAGTGTTTGAATTGTCATTAGTAACTTCATTACCAGCAAAGAAACCTAAGACATTAGTATAATTAGCAAAATTATCCACAACAGATTTATAACGATTAAAAATTTCAACTGTCCAAGTTGGATCCTTTCTATTAACTGCGATTTTTGGTGATGAAAGATCAGCAATAACATAAATACCAGCATCATTTAATGCTTCCATACATTGTGAATGATCTAATGAAGTATTAACAGCATAGATACGAACAACATTAGTAGCTAATTGTTGTAAATATGGAATATCTCTTGAACAAGCATCGAAATCAGCTAATGGATCATTAATGGTGGCACCACCAGTAACATTAGCTGTATCAGCTTGATAAGCAATACCTTTCATATAAAATTGTGAACCATTATTAGAGAAGAAAAATTTATTACCATAAATTTCAATAGCTGGTAAATCTTCACCCTTAGCTAAATTTGAGGTTAATGCCACAGTTGAAGCGGCCACTTTCAATAAATTTTTCAATTGCATTTTTTTTTTTTTTGAAAATTCAAATGAAATATTTTAATTTATTGGGTTGTATAATAATTTTTGTTTCTTTTTAATGTTAAACGAATGTTATTTAAAACAAAAATTGAGATAAATAATAATAAACAACAAAAAAAATGGAAGAAAAAAAAAATTATTTTTGAAAGATTAAATATTATTTTCAAATTGATAATTGATAATGGAACGATATTTTTTTCAATTTATTATATATTAAAAATAACGAAAATTGAATTTCTTCTCGAAAAGAGTTATTTTTTTAGGAAATATAAATATTTACACTTTGAAACGCGATCTGGAAACTGCAATTTCCCTTTTGGGACGCGCCGGCGGACGCACGTGGTTGCACGTGACCCCTTTTAGTATGCGAAAAAATTTCTTAATGCGGTCATTCGGAAGTGGAGTGTCCCAAAGGGGAAATGGCTTGGTGTGGGGCGCAGGGACCAGCCATTATTTTCCAAAAACGTTTATGCGGTTTCGACGGCTCGTGTGGAGTGATTTGCGGGTGTTTTAGGAGGCGGAAAATATTTTACGTAGAAATTCACGTAGAGATGGGGTAGAGGTTGGGTAACGGGAGTGTCATTTTTTTTTTCTCCAATTCATTTTAAATATAATTCGAACATTGTTACCCTTTTGGGTAATCCTGTTAATGACACTATTTAATTTTAGTTAATTAATTGATTAATTAATTTAATCTTAAACACGAATTGTCAATTACATTACCGGTTTTAGTTAAATGAAAAATTAATTGGAGGTAATGAGAAGTTATTGTCAATTTTCGTTATCTGGTTTTAATGAAATTGTGACTATTTTGGTGTCTGTGGGAATTATTATACCAATAATAATATTTATTTATTGTATTTTAATTAATACGTAATTGTTCCTTCAACCCCCGCCACCTTTTTCTTCACTTTTGGTGTATTGGGGAAACAAACGTCAATCATTATATTAAGCAGAATTAACTGAACAGTCAATATTGGATCCGTTTTTAGACTTTTAAAAGGGCGTTGTCTTGTTATATAATCATTTATTCTATTTTGTTTAAAATGATTTATTTTTGCCATTTAACATATTTCATGAGAGCGTTTTTGAGATTACTTTTTGATTGTTAGAAATATTTTATCTCTATTTTTTTTGTTCTAAGGAATAATTATATACCATGCATCAGTATTAGTATTATTCAGACAGGTTTTAACAAAATTCTTAAAAAGCAGGTTGGTCTTTTCATTACAAAGGTATTAACTTTATTCAAAAAATTTCTCTTTAAGAAAATTCATGGTGACTCTTTTAAACCCCCACATTGTATAGTTTCTTTTATAAAGAAACAATTTCATATATCATACACATCTCAAATTTTCATACTTCCTAGACATCCTATTATTTCACACAATAATTGAATAAATATTTTACTCCTTGTAATATTACAAATTCAATAGTTATTACTATTGAATACTGATAAAATTAGAAGCTTTAGACATATATAAGACTTTTTTTACTTTTTCTTGATCGTTTTTCTTCTTGAATTTTCATTCCATTTAGAAAAAGCATACAAGCAATGTACTTATTTTTTCTTTTTATTAATTGGTAAATGTGTTACGTTGAATTTTCTATAAACAATTCAGAATTGTGGTGTTTGATAAAATATAATATTTATTTCTTATCATATAATAATTTTTTAGTTGAAAAAAAATATGTTCTTCACTCGATAAGCAATATTTTGTATATTATTATAACATACAGTGCAGTACACTTATTTTTGTCTTACAAAAATAATACTTCAACTAAAATGTGGTTTTATTTACTATCTTGAGTAAAAATTGAAAAAACTCCGAAAATTAAAATAATTTTTTTTTTGAGAGTATACTAGAAGTTTTATTCTATAATTATACAAATAATAATTGAGTATATACCTTGGCATAAACACAACTTATTAAAAATTGTTTAAAAAATTTAATAATTTAATAATTGTTTTAAAATTTCATTTTACTTTCTACCAAACAAGAATTTTTCAACAAATAAACGTTTTTTTTTCTCAAAATGTTTTTAATAAGTTCCATCTAGACATTACGTTACCATCACATATACACATTACGAATTAATAGATACAAGTATAATTCATTATTGAAGTTCCAAGACTGTATAATACTATCAATTAAAGTTTTCACTTTGCTCTTAATGTTTTTCCAATTTTGAAAAAGAGTAAAATAAATTTTCATTGAGGATTTCTTATTTGGGATAGAAAAAGAAATTATGTCTTTTCAAGTGACCAATCTATTGTAAAACTATTCTTAATATAGCCGTATTTCTTTCTAATTTTGTTCAGAAAAAATAGACTTTTCTTTTTTGAAGTATTTGAAGTTAAAATCATTATATACAAAAAGAGAAACACACATTAATTAATTCTTTTTAACTAAAAAACATTGAATTTAGATCGAAAAAAAATATAAATAAATAATCACAATCAAATAATTCACAATGCAGAAATGATTTACTGTTATCAATCTACACACCGCCCCTAAACACGACTTTTACAAACCTCATACGTGTATAGATTTGTTTGCAATCGTTTAAACAATCACATAATAATTGAACATTTACACTAAAAAATGCAAACAAAATAAATTTAAAATTCTTGTTTATTTTTTCTCACGGCGTTTTCGAAGAACACCCCACCCTCCGGATCAGGTAACCGCTTTTCCGCATCGGGTAGTCCACGGCCAGCACCCTCCCAAACAGGAAACTGCTCTCTATTTCACAGATCACTGAGTTTCCCCTTCCGGCCTCGCGTTTTCCCGATCGGGTGTTTTTCTCGAGACACTTTGTCCAATTAAGAACGGCATGGCCGAATGCGGTAAATGCGTTTAATTCAATTTGAGTTTCCTACAAATTTGTCAATTACTGCAAATATTTTGGAAAATAATTTATTTGTTTATTTGAAAATTTTATCCAATTTCGATATTTAAATAACAACTATTTATCACTCATTTATATTGCATATTTTTGTTTGTGTACCACAGATTACTGTTTTCAAAGAAGTGTTTATTTTTTTTTTCTTTACTAATTAATTAATTAAATAACAATCAACTAACCTTCAAGTCATTCCTTTAAAATAAAATTATATTAGTATATTTACTTTGTCAATTCACTTACTATAATATTTTAATATCTTAAATACAATTAATTATGAAATTTTCAACTTTATTAACTACCGCCTCAATGATGAGTGTCGTCATTGCTGCTCCAGCTGGCCCAACTTCTCATCAACACAAAAATAAGCGTGATGACGTCTCTGTGGAACAAGTTGCTGATTCCGCCACCGGTGTGAAAGGTATCACTTATTCTCCATATAATGCTGATGGTACTTGTAAATCAACTGAACAAGTCGCTTCTGATTTATCTGCTTTAAAGGATTATCCAACTATTAGATTATACGGTGTTGATTGTAATCAAGTGGAAAATGTTTTACAAGCTAAGGCCTCTTCACAAAAATTATTCTTAGGTATTTACTATATGAATGCAATTGAAGATGGTGTTTCCACTATTAAAAATGCTATTGAAACTTATGGTTCTTGGGATGATGTTATGACCGTCTCTATTGGTAACGAATTAGTTAACAATGCTGAAGCCACTCCAGATCAAGTCGCAGGTTATGTGGAAACTGGTAGATCTGCTTTAACCGCTGCTGGTTACACTGGTCCAGTGGTCTCTGTGGATACTTTTATTGCAGTTATTAATAATCCAGATTTATGTAATTATTCTGATTATATGGCTGTTAATGCTCATGCTTATTTCGATATGAACACCGCTGCAGAAGATTCTGGTTCTTGGTTATTAAATCAAATTGAAAGAGTTTGGTCTGCTTGTGATGGTAAACAAGCCGTTACTATTGTTGAATCTGGTTGGCCATCAAAGGGTGAAACTTATGGTTTAGCTGTACCATCAAAGGAAAATCAACAAAAAGCCATTGCTGATATTAAATCTAAATGTGGTGATGATACTTTCTTATACAATGCTTATAACGATTATTGGAAGGCTGATGGTGCTTATGGTGTTGAAAAATACTGGGGTATTCACTCTGATGAATAAATTAATTAATTAATTAAATTACATGAAACTAATTAACATATTTTTTTGATCAATTGTTAACATGTTGTTTTTTTTAACTTTTATTATTCATTTATTCATCTTTAAATTATTAAATTTATATTATTTTATCTTCTGTTTTTTATTTGGATGAAATATATTTTGTTTGAACCAATTGATACCCGACATTATTATAAATTTAATAGTTTTTCTTTTACAATATTCTTAACATGTTTTAGAATATATATTTCTAAATGAACTTAATTTGTCTTATCTTTTAAATCCAATATTCATATACATTTTTAATCATTATGAATTGTAAGATTATCGATATATTTCAAATTAATTTCAAATTTGGTTCTTTTCACTGTTTTTATATATCCATTTTGTATATAATTCTTAAAAAATTGAATTATTCGTTTTATTTGCACATTAATTATCCAATGTGAACGTCCTCTTTTTATGTTTTTATTTTTGAAATGTTTCTTTATATACCGTTTATTTATTAAATCTACTATTATATTTTGCTGGTCCCTTTAGATGAGGTGGTAATTCTGAGGACTCTTCTGGAGAAATTTGTTTTCTACTAGGTGGCCTTCTACTACTATGCATAAAATCATTAGGTCCTTTCCTTCGAGGTGGTGACCTTGTTCTTTGATAATTTTTATTATTATTATGAGTATCGTATCTACTTCTACGTGGTGGAGATCTTGATCTTTGATAATTTTGATTACCATTGTTATTATCATATCTATTGTATTTATTATCTCCATATGATGATCTATTGGGTTGATAACGATTGCGAGATCCATTAAACGATGATTCTCTTGATCTATCATTATCTCTTTCTGGCGAACGCTCTCTTTTGAACCTGTTTTCATTAGGTTGATACCTGGAGGGTCTAGTTGAACTACCGTTATTCAAGAATGGGTTCACTTTATCAATGTCAGATATTGGATTTGGCAATTTTTTCTCGCTATTATGTTGTTCTTCTTCCTCTTCTTCTTCCTCTTCCTCCTCTTCTTCTTCCTCTTCCTCTTCCTCTTCCAGTTCTGCCAATTTTGTTCTCATTTCCTCTGTTAAAATACCTAACCCAATAGCAGTAAAATAATTAATTGAATATCTCAAATCATCAGCATATTTTTCGTCATCAATCTCATCATTCTTCTCTAATGGAAATAACCCATTAATAAATGGTTTAATATATTCTTCATTTAATCTTTTTTGTAGTTCATTAATATTTAAATCTGCCACTAATTCTTGGAATATAAATTTAATCAAAATTCTACTTGGTGGTGTACTATCAATTTCATTTAATTTAATAATTTGGAAAATTTCCAAACCTAAAAAATCTGTAGCTAAAATATGTCCCCAAAATTTACCCATAATTCTTAATTGTGCTGGTTCAAATTGATCTAATGTATTATAATTTTCATTAAAAGTTTTTTCAAATGCATGTTTCCATGTTCTATGCGCATTTAGTAATCTTTCACTTAATATACCATAAAATTTGGAATAAGTGGCCTCTTGAATACTTGATCTTATTATAATATCTACAATTTTAAATTTATTATCATCGGGTATCCTTAATTTTAATATTTTATGTGCGGCTTCGTCACCAGAAAGTGAACTCTTTAATATCAAATAAATTTTTTTCTTAAATTCAATATCTTCAGTGTTTGTCATATCTTTGATTATGTTTCTATCCTCTACAACGACTTGTTCCTCAGTTGTCTGTTCATTTTCTTTAGACTTACTCTCGACATTTTCTTCAAATTTATTTGATTCATTTATTGTATCATCCAACACTTTAGATTTCAATTTTTCAAATTGTAATTCTAACCCATCTAAATTATCAACTTCATTAAATTCATCTAAATGAGAATCTACATTTGTGGCAACAGTGGAAATTGGTTCAATATTATCAATTTCGGATTCAAAAGTAAATCCTTTAAAATTTGAATTATCTAATTCATTTAAATTTGCCAGTTCATCACTCAATATATTGTTTTCTTTACCTAATTGATTTATTTTACTTAGAAACGTACTGTATATCAGAGGTTGATTATTCTTTAATTTAGCACCACAAGTAGTGAAAATGGTAACGATAATATGTAAATTTTTCAAAATATCTTCATCTAGTTGATCAATTTTCAATAATAAATTCAAAATAACTATTTCATCAACAACTGATCTATTATATAATTCAGTTAATAATAAAATATATTGTGTAATCTCTAATGATCTTCTATTCTCCAAACAATCTAAAATATTTGATTGGATATGTTCCACTAAAAGTTCGACTAAATTAGGCACATATCTAATTAAACGAGTTACTAATTGGCCTATCAATTTACAAGATAGGTTATATTGTGACGAATAACATAATAAACTTTTAACTAATAACTTACCAACCCAAAGTAAATTAATTGACCATAATTTAATCCACATTTCATCAAAATTTGAATCATTTAAATTGTCAAAAATATCATCTAATTGTGTTTCTGCTTCTAACCACCTATCTAGTTGTGCATTACTCATATCTTATCTGTGTATTATGTCTTGGTTTTATATGTATGTCTTCACTGTAATGAATTTAAAATTTTAAATCAAAATTCGAAAATAAAATATTTTATAGTCTATAAAACTTAAAGGATAAACAAATTGTATATTATCTGTGTATACACACTGTAACTGTTCTATATTGAATACCACAAGGATGAAAGTTGCCTTGGTTATTGATGATTTAAGTCATTTATGTCAACATGAATTATCTTCCCTAGTGGATGAATGTTTAAACTACACCAAATGGAATTTATTCCCGGAAGATATAACATTAGAAATGAATAACAATTCATTCGATATTTTAATATTATGTCCTATTTTAACCAGCGATCATTTAGATGAACTGTTGAGTAATGTTTATAGTACCGTCAGAGAAGTATTAATGCGTTATGAACAAATTCTTTTACCAATTAATGTACTGTTAAATAATTTTAATAAAGATACTGTCTGGGATACTGTTTTCACTTTAAATGAATTACTGTTAAGGCAATTTAATATAAAATTTGAAACAAATATTAATATTGCACCCCCAAGATTAAATAGTCTTGGTGATAAAACTGATAAGATACAAGATTTTAATACTACTATTGATGATAGAAATAAATTCAAAGTCTCTGCTTTGGGTGGTACCTTTGATCACATACATGATGGCCATAAGATTCTTTTAACCATTGCTGCATTTTTAACAAGTGAACGATTAATTGTTGGTTTAACATCACATAATTTATTGATTAATAAGAAATTTAAAGATATGTTACAATCTTTTGAACAAAGGCAATCGAATATCGAACAGTTTTTAAACTTATTGAAACCTGTCTTATCGATTGAAATAATACCCTTAAATGATATTTGTGGACCGACAGGTACGGTTCCTGAGATTGAATGTCTCGTTGTATCTCAAGAGACGATGAAAGGTGGTGAAATTGTCAACAAGACACGTAAAGAACGCGGAATGAAACCATTAGATATCGTGGTGGTAAACATTTTGGGGACAGACCCTACAACATCAGCTTCTAGTTCAGGCGAAACATGTAATTGGAATGATAAGTTGAGTAGTACAGAGATAAGAAGAATCTTACATAAGAGAAAATATATGAAGTGACCGCAACTCCGATGTATTATATATCCATATAATGCAGCAACATATATACCGTCTAATACACCCACAGCAATGCACCAACTGCACCAACTGCATCCATTGCAGCACACTCAAATATAAATAATTGAACTTTAATACGTCAATGCCATAGTAAATTGAAAATCGATGAGCCAAATTTTTTTTTTGCAAATTTAAATTTGTGAATTTTGAATTGAACAACAACAACAACAACAACGAATTACACAAGACACATATACATACACATATGAAGACAGTCATGAGCTCTCCAGAGGTATCCCCTAGAAAACCGTCACCTGAACCACACACTTCCATGGATACTAGTGCTAATCATACTGTAACATCTATTAATTCACATTCAAATTCTGTTAGAAAGGATGTCGCTAGATTAAGTATTAGTGAAACTGAAAATATTAGACAAAATATTTTAAATTCATTAAAGATGCAACCGCATATTATTAACGATGATGCTATTATTAACGATGACAACAGTAATCTTTCTATAAAGAGAAGAAGATCCAGTACATTATTGGTTAATCACAATGAATTACAATTAAAATCAAGACAAAATAGTTTAACTACTGGTAAAATAATTAAAAAGAAGAAAAGAAACAGTTCATTAAAACCAATTCAATTAACTATACATGATAATTATTATCAAATGGATATTGATAAAAATAAAAGGAAAAATAGAGCCTCAATCAAAGATATTAGAGATTTAATACTTTTCTTAGAGAATGGTACAAATAATTCACCAAATTGGATTAATATTAATAATAGATCATCATTAAGTAAAATTGTAGTATTATTTACACCAGGTTTAGAACCACAAGATTATCAATTTGATAATTCTACAAAAGATTCATTTTTCGATAATAGAATCAAATTAAGAAATACAAATTTTAAAAATTTACAATTTAATCAAATTGAAAATTTACCTATCTCAGCACCTGGTAGTAGATTATCACTTTTCAGTGCTTATAATTCATTTATTAATGTTGGGTTAACGAAAAATGAAAAATTACAATTAAAGAATGAATTATCTACAAAGAAAATTGTGGTAACAGATTTATTAATGAATTTAGAAAATTTATTAGAGAATAATTATCCAATACATTTAGATACCAAAGGTTTATCAACAGAATATAAGGATAAATTAATTGAAATACATGCCAAAGAGATTGATTGGGTAAACACCATGGATAAACCAGGTAATGAAGAATCACATATTTATGGTATTGATTGTGAAATGTGTATGTCTAAAGATGGTCTTGTAGTCACTAGAGTCAGTATAATTGATTTTGCCATGAATACTATCTATGATAAATTAGTGAAACCTGATGTGGAAATTATTGATTATCTTACTAAATATAGTGGTATCACAAAGGAAAAATTAGTGGATGTTACCACTACTTTAAAGGATGTACAAGATGATATTTTAGAATTAATTAATTCTAATGATATTCTTGTGGGTCATTCATTACAAAGTGATCTTAAAGTTTTAAAATTAAGACATCCAAAGATAATTGATACTGCAATTATTTTTGATCATAAAGCAGGTCCACCATTTAAACCAGCATTAAAATATTTAGCATTAGAATATTTACATACCAATATTCAACAAGAGAATAATGATTTAGGTCATAATCCAGTGGAGGATGCACGTACTTGTATTGAATTATTAAAATTGAAAATATTGAAAGGTTTATCATTTGGTGTTTCAGTGGATACAGAAAATTTATTCCATAGATTAAGTAAATTAAGTGGTAAAAGATCACTTATATTAAATGATTCAGTTGCCACTATAAATCATCAAGATACAAATATTTCCAGTATACGATGTAATTCTGATAATGAAATAATTGAAATGATAAAGGAACATGTCAATGAAAATGATTTATTTGTTGGTAGATTACGTGATTTAGAATTTGCACGTAAATATTCAAAACCATCGATTGTCTCTACACGTGAAATTGCAACAGATCCACAGGATACACTAATTAAATTTACTAATAAATTAAATGAATTATATGAAAATTTACCTACCAATTCATTAATAATCTTGTTAAGTGGTAGTGGTAATACAATTGAATGGCAAAATATAATGAATGAATTGAATAAGATTGATACTAAGGAGGAAAAATTAAGAAGAAGAAATATGTTAGAGAATGATATTGAGAAATGTGTTTCTAAAGCTCGTGACGGTATTGCTACAATAATAACAAAAAATTAACTAAATTAACTAAATTAAATAGTAATGATATAATGATATATTATTGATATTTTAAAATCATTTATTTATTTATTTATTTATTGCTTTATTTATAGATAGAATATTTATTTTGATAAACCAGGGATAGCGGAGGAACCACTAACAGCACCTCTAATGGCTTGTTCAGACAAACCTTCACTATTAACACCATTTTTCATTTTAGTTCTATCGAATAAATTCAAATTCAATGGTTTTAAAGTGTTGTTATTGTTGTTGTCAATGTGATTTGTTTCCCCACCTTCCACTATTGTATCCACTTGTTTCACCCATTGATTTACCTCGAAGGGGTAACAATTCACTTGCTCGTTACCGTTTTCGTTATCCCTATGTTCCTGCGGTTTCACAGGCGCGACTTTCTTGTATTCCCAATGCAACATGTCACTGTTTCTCGGCTCTCCCCTTGCAAATTGATACTATTAATACTATTAATATTATACTCGTAATATTATACTCGTAATATTATTATACTTTAATTAATACGCGGTGAAAAATTCTCGAAAATTGCATTTTGCACGAAAAGTAAACAAACAAATTGGAAATTAGAAAAATGAAATTTTGAATAATAATAAAAATGTAATAATAGGATACTTCCACTGTTGTTGTTACTGTATTTACACCGTTTCAGTTTATTTATTACAGTGATACTCTGGGAAACAAATACATATCTGCTAGCAATATCGTGACAATGAGTGTTAACAATACTATACTCGATACTGTCTCTACCAAGTACATGATTGAATTACCACCATTTATGGTAAGTACCGTGGGTACTTTCACATTTTGGTTTAATTGGTTTTTATTAAAATTACCAGGTGGTAATTTAATTTCAAATTATTTAGAAAAATCTGTTCATGATGATCCCTATAGATCTACCATTGAAATTGGTTTAATCCTTTATGGTATTTATTTTTATTTATCTAAACCACAAAGGAAGAAAAGTTTACAATCTAATAAATTAAATTTATCTAAACAAGAAATCGAATTATTATTAGATGATTGGGTACCTGAATCATTAGTGGAATCTAATCCTCAAGAAGTCGCTAAGATTGATTGGAGATTAAGTAAAATTCCAATTATTATCGGTGGTATTAAAAATTATATTTCATTAACACGTAATGATGATACTGAAAGATACGATAATGTATTCAATTTATCATCAAATAATTTCTTACAATTATCAACTTTACCTGAAGTAACCAATGTGGTAAAAGATATTATTAGAAATTATGGTGTTGGTGCCTGTGGTCCTGCTGGGTTTTATGGTAATCAAGATGTTCATTATAATTTAGAATATGATTTAGCTAAATTTTTTGGTACTGATTGTGCTGTACTTTATGGTCAAGATTTTTCAGTGGCACCATCTGTATTACCAGCATTTACTAAACGTGGTGATGTTATTGTTGCGGATGATCAAGTATCAATTTCAATTCAAAATGCTTTACAATTAAGTAGATCCACTGTGTATTATTTTGAACATAATAATATGCAATCATTAGATAATCTTTTAACTGAATTAAATAAACAAGAAGCTAAGGAAAAATTACCACAATTACCAAGAAAATTTATTGTCACTGAAGCTATTTTCGCTAATACAGGTGATATTGCACCATTACCTGAATTAGTTAATTTGAAATTGAAACATAAATATAGATTATTTGTGGATGAAACATTATCATTGGGGGTTCTTGGTCAAACTGGTCGTGGGTTACCTGAATTTTTTAATATGGATCGTGCTACATCAATTGATGTCACTGTGGGTTCCTTGGCTACTTCATTAGGTTCATCTGGTGGGTTTGCCTTAGGTGATAATGTCATGTCATATCATCAACATATTGGTTCTAATGCTTATTGTTTCTCTGCATCATTACCAGCTTATTGTGTGGCATCAGTTTCAAAAGTATTGGAAATTATGGATAAGGATAATTCTGCAGTGAAACAATTAAATGAATTATCTAAATTAATGTATCAACAATTTGAAAAAAAAAATTTAGAGACATTTTATAATATTAAATCCAATGAAAATTCACCAATTTTACATATTGAATTAAATCCACAATTTAGATTGAAAAAATTTCAATACACTAAAGAAGATTTATATGATTATGTATCACTTTTACAAAAAAAATGTGCCTCTACAATTATTTATGAACCAATGGAGGCTGAAGAACAATTTTTACAACAAATAATTGATAATTTATTAATTAATGATAATATTTTAATTACTAGAAATACATTTGTCATTAAACAAGAATCATTACCAATTGTACCAAGTTTAAAAATTTGTGTTAATGCCTCTATGAACGCTGATGAAGTCACACAATCATGTGGCAAGATCATTAACGAATTGTTACAAGCCACTACTAATTAAGCACCACCAAACAAACCACAAACAAACCACAAACAACCAACCACCAATCCATTTTACCTTTATTTTATTCCTGACATAATTAATTTTTAATATTTTGCCTCTTTGGGAAATTTGTAAATTGGGAAAATATAAATAGAAATAACTTTTGGGTTATTGAAATATTTTATGGGCAAAGTAAGGTAATTAATTGTATATAAATGCGTTTATTTATGTTTATTTATCCTTTCTAATTGCTATTTTACCTTTCACTTTCTCTCTTCTCTCTTTTATTCAAACAAAAAATACATATACATATTTATTTTATATACAAATTCTTATATACATTATACAACCTTTACAATGGTTCATTTCAGAAAGAAATCAAACGGTAACCCACCAGAGTACAATCCAGATAAATTGACTAAAGATGAAATTCAAAAATACAAGATGAGAACCGCAAGTGTCAAGGATCCAATTCTAGACGCCGTACATGAAGCACAACCATTTGAACAAATGGCAGAGACTTTCCAACAGGGTCCCGGTAATAAATATAAACGTTATTCTTATTTTAAAAATTATAACAATGGTGAAATGACAATCCCACATGATGTTTTTGGTAATCCAATTGCGGAACCAGATATGTCAAATCCAACAAGAAATAAAAATGAAAGACCATTGGATACAATTCGTGGATTTGAATATTCAATTAGTGGTGATCCAAGATGGATTAAAGAATGTGAAACTTATTATTTAGGTTTTAAAGTAAGATATGAAAATAAATCATTGTTAAATTGTCCTGATTGTTTAACTGCTTCACATGGTAATCAATCACATTATTATCATGAACAAATTACTACTCATAACAGAAAAAATAAATTCAAATATTGGTCTAGAGAATAAGATAATTCCATTCATCTTGCACAAATGACACGATATACTTTCTACAAACACTCTCTCAACGTATCAACCACCCTCCAAGGATATGTCAACGTTTCAATTGCATATTCCTTAGTTTATTTTAAATTTAAATATTGCAAATATCAAGAAAAATAAGCAGGAAAAAATAAATTACACAGAAAATCCCGTACAGCTTCCCATTCTAATTTTAATTTTCGTCTCAATTGGAAAATTTTAAAAAAATCGATGAGTTTGAAAAAAAAATAATAATTTATTAAATATTGGAATAAAATAATAGCAGAATAACAATAACAATAACAAGAGAAAATGCCACCAAGAGCAAGACAAAACGGTAAGAAAAGATCTATGGGTGCATCTCTAGAGATGGCCCAATTCTTAGATGCTGGTGCAAACAAAATTAAAAAAAGAATTAGAGATTTAGAAAGATTATTAAGGAAAAAGAAAGATATTTTACCTGATACTGTTATTATTGAAAAGGAGAGAACTTTAAATGCTTTAAGATTAGAATTAGAAAATGCTGAATTGAAGGGTAAAGCTAAAAAATATTCAACTAAATATCATATGGTTAAATTTTTTGAAAAGAAAAAGGCATTAAGAAAATATAATCAAATATTGAAAAAAATTAATAATGATTCTAACAATGAATCATTAAAGAAACAATTATTAGAAAGAAAAATTGATCTTTGTTATATTGCTAATTTCCCAAAGACTGAAAAATATATTGCCCTATATGCTGATAATGATTCAACTGATAATAAATTAGATAATAATGAAAATCATATTCGTAAATTAATTATTGAACAAATGGAAAATGATACTTTACCAATTTCATTCGATGATATATTAGCCGGTAAGAAATTAGATAAAAATCATGCCGGTATCGTTATTAAGAATAATAAAGATATTAATGATGAAACTAATATTGAAAATGATAATGAAGAATCTGATGATAACGATGAAGATGATTTCTTTGAATAATAATAATAATAATAGTAATAAATTAATAAATAAATCATTCATAAATATATCATCTCTTAGCATTTTCTGTATTTTATTTGTTCTGTAATATATAAAATATATTATATTATATAAGTTGATAATAATAACAATAAATATAATAATAAATTAAAAAAAAAAGAAATCAAGTAAATTTTTTAATCAAATTCAATATCATAACTCAAATCTAAGGCATCACTGATTAACATAAATTTAATCTTTTCATTTTCTAATTCTTCTGGTATAATAATTTCTGTCTTAATATAAGTTTCTTTACCAACTTGTTTTGGTTGACATCTCTTTAATATCAATAATTCATCACCTTGATAACCAATACAAAACCATGTCTCATTTTGTGTCTTGGGGAATTTATCACAATAAACTTGATAACCTCTATTCATTTTATTAAATTTATGCTTAGCATTTAATTCAACAAAATTTTTATCATTCTTATCACGAGTTAATGTTATCTTATCTAAGATGGGTAATCTTTGCGCAACATGTATAAATTCTTTACTAATATCTTCATCCATTTGATATTGTTCTGCAAGTTGCATTAATTTCTTATGTCCCATATTACCAATTTTCTCTAATGTTAATCTTTTCTTACTTAAATTACCTTTCATTAACCCATTTTCATTAAATTTAACTTCATTAATTCTCTCTAGAGGAATACCTGGTAATGCACCAATTGGATCATCTTCATACCAATAACCTTGCTTAACACATTGCATAACTTTTAAAATTGTCTTCACTACATTCAAATAACCTAATTCACTGGCAACATCAATAAAGGCTTGTAATATACGTAATGATTGATCTAATACTGAAACTATATCTTGAACATAATCAGCAATAGGTAAATCACAACGACTAAAATGTGCTTGTAAAAGTAAAAATGCCTTTACATGTGCATCATGAATCTCTAATTCATAATCACCAATGAATGTATTTTCTGCTGGATAACGTGATGCATTAGATAATTCAACATTCATAATGGTTTCACCACCTCTAACGGCTAAATCATTATATTCCGTCGCTAGTGATAACCATTTCAATACTTCACGAAATGTAGCATCACCATTAATTTGATTTAATAATTGACGAATAGTTAAATGTGAAATATAATAATATGATGCAATAGATAAAAATGGTGTTGGAGTAATTTCTTTACCATATACATCTAAGCATTGTGATTCTTGTAAATTATTAATAGTTTTATCCACTAATTCACTTAAATATTTATTAACACCAGCTTCTGATGTATCTTCCATAATACCATAATATGTTGGATTATGATGTACTCTACGGAATAAAAATGTCCAATTTAAGAAATCTAAGGCTTCTTGTTTAGTCTTTATGGTACCAGCAGTAATTTCTGCACCTAAATGATCATCTAATACTTTATATAATGATGATTCTACGGGGAAACCAACATTTAAAAAATGTTTATAAAACATTTTCTTAGAATTTTTGGTATAAACAATTGCAGTACCACTAGTATCATAACCTGGTCTACCAGCTCTACCCATCATTTGTAAAATATCAGTTAAATCCATATCTTTATAACCTTGAATCTTTTTATCAAAAAATTGGGTACCTTTAATGACAACAAGATGTGCTGGCAGATTAACACCCCAAGCTAAAGTAGATGTAGCGACCAAAATTTGAATTTTATTCTTTTGAAATAGTTCATGCGCAATAGTACGATCTTTATCCACTAAACCAGCATGATGAAGACCAATACCAAATTGTAATGCCAATTTTAAAGTTTCATCAGTGACTTGTGATAAATAATATTGTAATTCACCTTCATCATCAATTTTCAAAAATCTTCTTGGATTATCTTCCATACCACATAAATGAATTAAATCTAATGCAGTTAATCTTGTTTGTCTACGAGATGCAACAAAAACTAAAGCTGGTTTATCAGATGAATGTTGTTTAATTGCCATAAATGCAGGTTTATTCATTGTCTTCATCAATGGACAAAATGAAAGATTATCTTGGAACCCATCAATATACATCTTTAATGGAACAGGTCTGACACTTGATGAGAAATTAAATAACCCATTACTCTTAATACCCAACCAACTTGCCATATCATATGCATTGGATACGGCTGTAGACATACCTAATAAACGGACGGGTTTATGTGTTTGTGATGCAACATAATTCATACGACTAACAATCATTTCTAAAATTGGACCACGATCACTTGCTAAAAGATGAATTTCATCCATAATAATTAATGAAACATTTTGCACAAATTTACGAGTTTGCCAATTACGTGAAATACCATCAAATTTTTCCGGTGTGGTAATTATAATAGTAGCATCACGAACATCCTTTGGATCTGGTAAAGAATCACCAGTCAATTCAACAACTTTATCACCAGTAACAGGAGTGATTTTCTTCCTCCAATCATCCACTCTTTCTCTAACTAAAGCTTTCATTGGAGCAATATAAACAATTTTGGAACCAGGATATTCCTTAAATGCGTGCCACATAGCTAACTCAGCGACAATGGTCTTACCTGAACCAGTGGGAGAACCAACAAAAACATTCTCATTAGTGTTGTACAATGTAAAGAAGGTCATTGTTTGCATTGGATTGAAATATTTAAAGGGATACATTGATTCGATAAGTGGGTTTTGTAAAGCAGTTACAGGTAAAGGTCTCAATTTTAATAATTTTGTTTGTAATGTTTCATTATACGGTCTAATTAAATGTTGGAAAGAAATAGCATTGGTAGATTCACAACCAATCCATGTATCAGAAACGACTTTAACAACCACTTGAGGTGGTAATGGATTAGATAACGGAATCATAAAATCCATTTCATGGGTATTACTTAATTGTCTTCTGTGTAAAATGAACTTCTCAAAATGTAAAATTTGAGACTTATCTGATTCTTCAATGAAAACCCAAAAGAATTGAGCTTCACCATGAATTCTTCTATCCCATTGAAAGTCAGGAGTTAAATCAATATGAATACGCATGACGTTACTAGTAATGGGGAAAATTTCAGATTCAATTATAACCTTTGGGAATTTACTTAACAACCCATATAATTTTCCACCGATTTTACGATTATGAACTAATTCACCTAATTCTTCTGGTTCCAAATCCAACAAATGTTGCATGGATGGATTTTTTTCTCTAAATTGACGAATAATAGTGTCCGGTAGCTCGAATTGGCACATGGGATGATCAAATGCCCACATTCTCTTTTCAATGGATTTACAAATATCTAACATCACTTTAGCAAAATTACCCCATCTTCTATTGACACCAATTAGAAATAAGGCACGACAGATTCTTGTAGAATTTTGCGCCACATAGTTGGAATCGGAGGATAAATCAGAATCGTTGATACGACTTTGAGAAATATAAGCTTGTAATAACACATTTGTCTTACCCTGTGGGGTATCCATACCACCACCGATTTGGCATTGAACTACAGAGTCATTTAATCTTTTCAATTCTTTAGATTCTTCTTCTCTAAATTTGATACTGTCAAATTCGGAACTCATACTGATCATTGATAAGACATCAGCTTCAGTGGCACGAGGATTACACATTTGATTGAAAATTTCGACCGACTCATTTAATAAATAGAAATCAGATGATACTCTACCCAAATCTTTAGCAGTGAAATGCATTGAAATTTCATCAAACACAATCATTTGTAAAGAATGCAATCTTCTTGCTGCATTTACAATCATTGTTCTTCTTCGGTCATATAATTGCGGATCATTAGAAATTTCTTCCCAGTCGATACCATATGTGAATGGGTTCTTTTTCATTCTTACAAACATATATGTATAACCTAACCATTGGATGGCTTCCTCGACATTGGTAACTGTACCTAATGAAATTTCTGCGTTCAAGTTATCTGCTAATTTTGCACCAAATCTGGATTCAATTGGATGTTGTTGTGTAATTAAAGAAACGTAATGGTCTAATCTATCATTTGAAGTACATAGAATACCTGTACCATGAGCAGAGCCAAAACCTGGTCTACCAGCACGACCAAAAATTTGAATAACATCTGAAATACCAAGATCAACGAAACCACCCTTCTTGGCATCATAGACTTGAGTACCTTTAATAATAACACAATCGGCAGGTAAATTGACACCCCACGCTAGAGTAGCAGTACAACATAAAACTTTAATAGCACCGTCTTTAAACAGTTTTTCAGTTAAATTTCTATCAGTACGAGACATACCAGCATGATGAACACCGAACCCATATTGAAACAGTTCTTTCACATCTTTATCTCTATTTTTAGCTAACTGTTTACTATACTTTTCACGTAACATCATTTCTGGTGCAAATAAATCAACTTCATGATTTTCTTGGGCCATCTTAATAAAGGTCCTAGAACTTTTAACCGTATCTTTTCTTGAATGAACGAAAACCATTACTTGATAACCCATTCTAATCATTTCAAGCAACTTCTCATATGAAGTCTGATCAATATTTTCTTTAGCTTGCTTGGAACCAGCCTTACCCCTACAACCTATTAATTGTTGTTCTAATGGTTTTGGACGGAAGCATTGATCAAAATAAAACATACCCACTTGTCTGTTGACCCCTAAGAAATCGGCCACATCCATAAAATTTGGAAGAGTAGCAGACAAACCAACAATACGAATCATAGACTGGGTAGATTCCACCTGTCTTAAGGTACGTGCAACTAAAGTTTCAATAACTGACCCTCTATCTTCATGTAATAAATGAACTTCATCAATAATTAAAAGTTTAACTTTAGAAACTAATTCATTATCACCATTACCCTTACGTGTCACAACATCCCATTTTTCTGGAGTAGTGACAATAACCTGAGTTTCAAGAATTTCAGCTTTTGTTAATTGCATATCACCGGTTAATTCCCTGACTTTAATACCGAATACGGCTAATTTTTCACTAAATTTAGCAACAATTTCAGCAGCTAAAGCTTTTAATGGCGCAACATAGATAATTTTAAAATCATCGTATTGGATATCCAATTCATTATTTTCATTTAAAGTTGAATTTTGCTTTATGGTATTTAAAATAGTCAATAACGCAATATCTGTCTTACCAGCACCAGTAGGAGCACAAATTAACATGTTTTCATTTGTGGTATAAGCTACAGGGTATACTAAAGTTTGGACTTGATTAAGTGTTTCATATTTAAATACAGCTTGACAATAATGATCTAATTCATCAATTTTTTTCAATTTAGTGTATACAAAACTTCTACTCTTTTCGGGATCAGCGGCCGGAATAATAATCTCCTCGTAAGTTTGGAAAGATTTCCTCTCAGTACCTACTGGTAAGGAAAATTTTTGTCCAGAGAATGACAACGAAGATGTGGCGTTAGATTCATATTTTCTAAAGACGTGTGGATATTTGACAATTTTCTCTAATTTCTGTAATTTTTCGTTCTTACCTCTTTCAGCAGTCTCCAATACTTGTCTTCTCATATCTTGCTCGGTCATTAAATTATTAGAACTGTCATTGATTAATAGAAGAGTTTGTTCGATGGGTTGTGATACAACGATTTGCCTATTGTCTATTAAGAAAGATATTAATTCAATATTTTCGTCACCTAATAAATCTAACAATTCTTTTTGCAATTCGTGGTCCTCATTATTATATACCAAGGTTAATACTGATTCTTGTAAAATATCACTTTCCAAATAAGAAGTGCATGTGTTGAATAGTTGTAAAAGTTTTTTATAGATATATTTTGACTTATTATTCTTAAATTTAGAGACAACTTTTTCCAAATGTTGAAAAGAAATATCATTAAATTCATCATAGACATTATCCCATTCATTTCTATCTTGAGCTAAAACGGCTAATTTCACTTTATTTATATCTTCGATTGTCTTGCTCGCTTCGTCATTTTCTTCATATAAACTAGGTGGCGATAAATTGGACATATTCATCTTTAGCTTTTCAGATGCATCCTTCATAGTCTGCATTGCAATCATGTAAGATTTCGCAGAGCTTACAGAATATGCTGTCGACATTGTGGCTCTGTTTATTGTTTTGTTCTAGCTCTTATATTATTATTGTATATAATAATTTTGAATGATATTTCTTAGGAAGAAAAACATTTTAATAGAGATTTAATCATCATAACAAATTTGAAAAAATCGTTCGCATATTACTACAGTTCGTGTATTTACATCTGTTTAAAGTGTTTATATATTGTATATCAATTTTTTATAACTATATGTTGTATATATAAATTTTCATTTATAAATTTCCAGTTAATTATTTAATAATTTTAATATTTTATCAACAGTGGCAGTTTTGTCCCAATTTAATCTGTCCTCCCAAACGATATCCATGATACCAGAATATATTTCTTCTAACATTGACACAGTGGAATTTGCAGTAGACTCTTGTAAAAGTGATAAGATTTTATCAACTGCAGTTTCATCAATAATAAATGCTTCTTCTTCAACCTCAGATTCTTCACTTTCCTCACTTTCAATGGCATCAGTTTGTTCCACACTAGTTTCGGTTTTAGTATTATCGGTTTGAACGACTTCTTGTTGGCTCGTATTATTTGCTTCTGGTTCCTTAGAAGCGGTAGGTTCAGAATTTATGACTAATGGAATGGTGTTAACTTCAGTATCAATTGTATTATTATTTTCAACTGTATCATGCAATGGTGTCAAATCGACATTTAAATTTGGATTATTGCCATCCATCTGTAATTGAGATTGAACTTGATTTCCAGCACCGGTCGTTATTTCTGTAACTGAATTTTCGATCGGTTTAGGTAATATCGGTTCAACACTATTGTCAACAGTAACGTCAGTTTGGGTTGTAATGGTAGAATGAGCAATATTAGCATCAGGTACTTTCAATTCATTCACACCGGCGTCGGTAGTAGACACAGCTTCTTGTTCATTTTTCATCGCAAGTTCCATATCTTGCAAGGCAAACTTTTCCCTTTGCATTTCTCTGATACGCATGGCTTTACATTCTTTCATAAATTCAGTTTGACTAGAAATATCTTCGATACCCATTTGTGCGTTAGCAAACATTTCGGATGCCTTAATAACACGTTCACGATCACCAATTGTATTAGCATCAATATAGATAAGTTCAATATCCCTCAAAAATTGTCTTGGTTCAGAATAATAGCCATTCCATAATCTTTCTTCAACAATATCCAGATCCATGTTATTGAATCTACGACCGGTAGCCACTTCCAAAATCATGTCGTCATCCTTAACATATGCTGGTTGCCATACTGGATCGGTTGGTTGTGGTTCGAAAAGATGTACCAATAATGAATCTTCGATAGGAGGTTTCCTAAATCTCTTGTATCTGTTCTTGAATAAATCCATTAACCCAGATAATTTAATTTTTAAGACATTCTTTAACTTCATATCTTGATATTGAAGATCCCTTAATTGTCTTCTTAATAGTTCTTCTGGTGTTAATAATTTACCATCTTCATCTAAATTAGAAGCAATTGTTTCACGACCAGCTAATGGCAATTCACGCAATGGTTTCTTTCTTTTTCTTTCAACTTGAAATTCAACTGGTTTCATCTTTAATACTTCACCTATCTTTTTGAAGAATGATTCTCTTTGAGAAGTAGTGGGTAAATTAATTTCATATTTATTATTTTTCAAACCTAATGTAATTATAGAATGTTCAACAATTTCGTCACCCTGTAAATATTCAGAAATACAAAGTAACAGTATTTTTTCATTACTTTGTAAAGATCTAAATAAACTTGATAATGTTAATATAGCACTTTCTGGCACTGTCTTACACCAAATATCAAAATTCGGTACATACATAATGGAAGGTTGTCTTTTTCTTGCCTCCAAGAACCCTTGGATAATGGCAGTCTCAATAGATCTCGAGCTTTCAGATAGTAATGATGCGATATCTAATTTTTGAACATTAAAATGTTCAAAATAACTTAGAATTGCAGCACCAACATATTGTTGGCCATTGCCATGTGGACCGGTAATTAACAATTTTGGTTTACAAATTCTTGACTCTGATAATTGTTTAATAAATTCATGTTTACCAAAATGTGTTGAAAGTGATGAATCATCTTTAGGTTCAACATCCTTATAATCGATATAATGTTGAATCAAAGATTTACCTCTTTGTAAATTATTTGTATCTTCTGGGACAATTTTTTTCAATATTTGTTTAATTTCACCGAATTGATCTTGTAATAAAGGTTTGATGATTTCAGGTAATGGTTCAGGAGTACTACCCGTGGATCTTGCAGATGAAGGTACAATTTTTTGTAAGGCTAACATGAAATCATTTGTTGTAACTTTTAATTTTGATTTATCAACTTTTAATTTTTGATCACTTCTATAAATTTGTGGAAATTTTCTTTGAATACAAAACAATGCTGCTTCGGTACATAATGCTCTTAAATCTGCACCACCATACCCTTTAGTTAATCTAGCTAAATTATCAATGAACTCAGAAGATAATTGTGGAGTCCACTTTCTTGTATGAATTGATAAAATCTTTGCACGAGCTTTCTCATCTGGTAATGGGAAATAAAATTCTCTATCAAATCTACCAGGTCTTCTTAAAGCAGGATCAACAGCATCTGGTCTGTTTGTGGCACCGATAACAATAACTTGACCTCTATTATCCATACCATCCATCAATGCTAATAATGTTGAAACAATAGAAGCATGGATTTGTTCTTGTTTAGAACTTCTCACTGGTGCTAACCCATCAATTTCATCAAAGAAAATAATTGATGGTTGTTGCTTTTTAGCTTCTTCAAAAAGTAGACGTAATTGACGTTCAGCTTCACCAACCCATTTAGAAAGAATATCGGCACCTTTACGCATAAAGAAAGTAATTTTTCTTGATTCAGTAGAACAACTTGCTGCAAGAGCACGAGCCATTAATGTTTTACCAGTACCAGGTGGACCATGGAATAAGACACCACGAGGTGGAATAATGTTAAAATTTTGATACAATTCTGGATATAATAAAGGTAATGCTACCATTTCCTTTAATTGGTCGATATAATTATCTAACCCACCTACATCATTGAAATTAATATTCATATCCACACCCAATGGATCTAAATCGGCAATTTCAGGTTTCTTTTTCTTTTTCTTTGCTAATATAGATTTTTCCTTTGGTTTATCACCCATGGCCAAAATTTCATCCTCTGATGAATCAGAATCTAAGATTAATTTATTTGATGTATTTTTATTATTTGGATGATTACCATTAATATTGTTTTTTTGAGGATTAATCAAAAATTTACTTACATTATAATAATTTGAGTTTGTTCCAAAAACAGTAACCACATCATTACCACCAAATGGGCCTCTAGTGGGAAATAGTCTACGTGTTGGACCTAAAGATGCTTGTAGTGGTCTACCACGACGTGATGGAGAATTGCCACCAATTGAATTATTAAAACTATTCTTTTGTTGTCTTAAATATTCTTCTGCTGTAGCGGCAGTTAATGGTGGTGGTAAAGTATAATTAACAGGTTTTGTTCTTTCTCTAAGTGATCTTTTTTCCTTAATTGGTGAATCTTCTTGCAATTCTCTAATTTCATCAGCTAAAGTTAAATGATTAACGGAATTATTCTCCAATATTTCATCATTTTGATCTCTACCATCTAAACGTGATGAATGCCTTGTTCTACTTCTTGTACTTCTTAAATTTCTTGGTGGCGTAGTATTTTGTAAAGATTTATTTATGTGTTGTCTTTTACTTCTTCTGGATCTTCTACGATTAGTATAATATTCATCATCATCATCGTCATCATCGTCATCAACATAATTTTTACCAGTATATTTATTAGTACCTTCATCAGGTACCACGAAATTTCTATCTAAAATTCTTTGTCGTCTACTATTTGCATTTCTTCCATGTCTAGGATTAACAAATTCATCATCATCAATATCATCATCGATATCATCTAAATCTTCATCAATATCTTCTTCATGGAAACTTTCATCATCGTCCTCATTCTTATAAGATTGATTTTTACGTTTCCTCGAAGGAGATTCATTATTCTTGTCATTGTATGTATGGTTTAGTTCGAGTTGATTTGCATTTGGATCAACATTAGTAGTAGGATTATCATTATCATTATCATTATCATTATTGTTTTCTTTATTATCTACTATATTGTCATTATATTCAATTTCTTCATCATCATCGAACATATTATCCATTTCAGCGTAATTAATCTTACGCATAGATCTAGTGGTAGTATGAACTATACCTTGACTATCTTGTAAATTTTGTGAATCTGCATTATCATCATCAGTCAATATTTCTCTATTTCTCAAATGTCTAGTCATGATTATATATTACTAAACGGTATAAGCACACCAATTATCAAATATAAACAATAGCAATCAAACACTTAAATCACAGTAAACACGGTATCAAGCACACTGTACAGAGTTTACTGTATGTAATTACTTGGCTGTTGCAGAATTGGTTTTGATTATTGAATACTGTTTAATTTTCCAATTTCAAAAAAAAATAAATTAAATTAAAATAAATTGTTCCACACGATAATCACTGTACAACACAAATAATAAGTATTCCAAACCCAATGGTTAATAGACGTAGAACTGCAGAAGAGGATGATGAAGGCTTGCCCACATATGAAGAAGTGATGAACGAGACGCAAAGTAGTATAAATTCTAGGCCACAAATACCACAACGACCTACAGAAAATTATAGTTCATACCCTAATACACAACAATATGAAAGACCACCACCCCCGAGACCCACTCCACAGAGACCACCACAACAAAACTCGTCACATCATAGACCTTCACACACACAATCACAATCACAATCACAAGCACAAAGACCAACGCAAAGACCCAATATACCCTGGATTTATCCCAAAAATTTTAAATGTTCCAAATGTAATAATACTGGTTATAAATTAAAGAATGGTAAATCATGTCGTTCATGTTGGAGACAATTTGCACCACGAAATAATGTTAATATGATGCCCACACAACAATATACTAGTTATACAAATAATTATGGATCTGGTGGATATTTTGGTAATTTACCAATTTCTTATTATCAACAACCACCTCAACAACAATATTATGGTGGTAGTGGATCATTTACTATCCCAGTGCAGAACAGTATGATGGCTAATAATAGTGGTAGACCATTAGTGGTTAAACCAGGTGATCCACGATTAGGTGGGTATGTATGTGGTGAATGTCGTGGTACCGGTAGGACGACATTTTTTCTTGATGAAGAAATATGTACGGTTTGTAATGGTATAGGTCGTATCATTAGATAATATATTATATATATTTATCTTGTAAATTTATATATACTTAAAATTAACGTTAAATTGATAAAAAAAAAAAAAAGAACAACGAATTCATTTTAATATATGGTAGATTAAAGATCAATTAAACTAATTATTTATCATTTTCTTCATTTTGAGCAATAAAGAAATTAATAGCTACTAATTCGAAATTATTACCATTAACAGATAACCATTTTTCAATACCAGTTGCAGGAGTACCAAACCCCCAATTAATTCTATCCATTTGTGTAAAATCTTTCTTATCGACAGGTTCCTTAAATAAAAGGAAAATATAACGATGTAAAGCAGTATCCTTTGGTGGACCAGGACCAAAATAAGGTAATCTAACATCACCTAATTTTGAAATTTCACCACCATTAACATTATCGAAAACGATACCATTAGCGACATAATGACAATATTCCCCCCATTTTTGATCAACACGAGATGGAGCATCTGGATCAGTGACAACTAAAGTGTAAGTATCATTTAAATTTAATGGATTTTTTGGTTTATAAATAATTGATGGAATATCAGCTGTTTCACTTGGTAATAATTCGTTACCGAAATTTGCAATGACGCCCTCCTTAGCGTATTTGACAATTAAATCACCTTGAGCATTTAATTTGGTGTTTGGTAATACACCAGTAAGAATTTCTTCCTTTTGTAAAGCTTCTAATTGAGTAGAGTTCATTATTGCTTTTAGTTTATGTTGTTATGTTTTTTTACTCGAAGTGTATTATGTAATAATTTGAAAAGTTGGAAAAAAAATTTTTTTGAAGGTGTTTTTATATAAATTTTAATCTCCTATTTATACGTTTGTCGATTTTCCTTCTGATGCCCTGAATGCAGGAGTCTATTACATATAATTATTCTATTAGAGTATGTGGTTTTCCGCTATTGTTAGTGATAAGTTAGTGGTAATAGCAAAATAATACAAGCCGCAATGGAAAATTAAAATCGGAAATTACTTAGTTTACATATATAATTCCGGAAATAGGGTTTGGTTTCCAGTTTAGATAATCCTTCTCTGGTGCAGTACTTGTTGTGTGAACGTAATGTAGCCATTGCATACTCTTCTGTGTTATATGCGATCTAATTTTAATGAGATGATGTATTGTATTAAATTACCAAATGTTTCAGAATATCAAGCCCTAATTTTTGTAGGCAAATAATTACGAATCATGTAAAGACAAAAACGGAAATTGAGATCCGTTGTAGAATTTGACACATTCCATTACGTAGTTATTAAGTGTGTGTTGCATTGTTTGTGTATAGTATAGTATGGTATTGTTCTTTATTGACAAGTAGTAATACACAGTTGAAGTGTATGTTTATGTAGATTTTATTTTTTTTGTTTAACTCCTATTTAATAATGACTTGGTTTTTTCTCCTATAATCAATAATTTAAACTCGATCGCAGTTTATCGTACTATTTAATTCCCTTTCCATGTTATTGAAAAAACAACTGGGGTGAGGATAAGGTGATCTATTTGCTTCATTATATTAAGTAACGGTACCGCTAATAGTTATCTTTATATTTCATTTTTCAAATTACCATAAATAGAAAAAATTCAGGGACCCTTGAAAAGAAGACACAATTTATTTTCATTTTTGCCTTCAAAGAAAAAAAAATCTTAGTTTAATACCAGAATTTATTCTTCAATCTGAGAATAATTTGTTTACAAGGATAAATGTAATGAAAGAAATATTTAGCCGTTTGAGAAATGAGCATATTTACTATAAAATTTGTCAACAATAATTATAGTAACAAATTTTCAAGCAATATTGCAAAGAGTTAAGCCACTTTATACTACTATATTTATTTAGTATACTTTTTATTAAAGATGAGTTAATTAATTACAATTTGCTACGGCAATTTGCTACAGCAATTCACTATATCAATGCGGGATAATCACAAACATCGCCCGAAAAGGAAAAACCAAATATATTTGGCGTTTTAATTTACATTAATTTAAATTGACCACTTCTTAAAATAGAAACGTATTTCTGCAAATGGAAACCTTTTTCTATAAATACTCCAAACGGAAATCGGAATAAGTTATCCCCGCTATTTTTTTCTCGGCGAATTCCCTCTTACGGCATCGTCTTCGGCCGCGGACCACCACGACTATTTCCCCTTCGGGACACGCCCGACGTCACCCCCACTACCAGGCCGCAGAACAACGGAAATCACAAGAAACGAACAGCCAAAACAGCAATCATGCACTTTTTCGGTGCCAAGATTTTAAATGTTCTCAATTTTACTGAAACAAAGAACAATAATTTACAATAAAATCAACGTACTACAACTCATAAACAATTAAAAAAACTTTAATTGTATTCGTTTAGGAATCTTGTTTCACTGTTGGTAATTCATATTTCTTTTATTAGAGGTGGCCACGTTTTCCAAATTAGGTTAATTAATTTAATTCGAAAATTTGCCTGTTTTGAATTAGATAACAAAAAAGTAAAAACAAAAAAAAAAACAAAGCCCTATCATAACCCATCGACATCATGTTTCCAAATATTTCACTACAGTAAATATCATAATTATATAAATAGGATATCAAATGAATACACTCTTACTTCAATCATCATAGTCAATTTGATTCTTTTTGGTGGTTTTGCCCCTTTTCAATTGTAATAGAAATCTTGCTCACATTCTTTAACCAATTTAAGAAAAACATTTATTGTCCGTGATTAGTCAATTTGCGAAAAAAACCAGCAGCAAAATTTAAAGGGAATAAATAAATAAATAAATAAAGCAAATTAAATTAAAGCAAATTAAAGTAAACTAAACTAAACTAAACTAAACTAAACTAAACTAAACTAAACTAAATTACTGAGATGATTGGTAGGGACTGTATTATTGATGAGAAAGAGAAATTAAATTATTCAGATTCAAATGAGATTGATTTTGATTGTGGGAGTGAAAGTGAATTCGAATTAGATATAGATGAATTAATAACAACAACAACAACATTTGATAAGGTCAATTACAATTGACTAAGATACTGGGATTCTCAATTTGTTCATTTATTTGTTTTATATTAACAAGTCCAATAATATTCACTGTACAATTCTTAACCTCAAATAACAACAACAACGACATACAGGATTTAACTGATTTAACAATTAAATTAATTAATTATTCACCATTATTAATTTTATTCATATTATCACAATTAAATGAATCATACATAAAATTTAATTATTTTAACATTTTAATTGGTTCAATATTAACAAATTTGGGTTTAATTTTAAGTTTACAAGTACAAAATTCAACTGCTTATATTATTTTGTATATTTTGGGTTATGGTATTGGTTCAAGTATTATTATTTGCTCTATTTGGGATGAAATGTTACATTATTTTATTAATAGATCAATTATATGTTTCTTTTTAATAAATATGTTAGCATTGGGTTTAAATATTAAATTAATTCAACTTTTGGAAATTATTTTAAATTGTAGATCCAAAATTATCTTTTCAATGGAAAATTATTCATTTATTATATTTATTTTAATAATAATTTATTTACCATTATTATTAATTGCTGTATTATTATTAAAGAGGGATAATGAATTTAAAAATTTCGATGAAGAGACAAATATTATATTATTGTAATTAGCCTTTCATATTTATTACATTATATTTATTACATATATCATAATATAATCAATTATATATTTATTACATTATAATCAAAAATAAAATTGCAGATTACGTAAACAGCTAGCGTAATCACCCCGCAATTACGTAATCGTGTATTTCTTTACTGGAACGGCTGTATAAGAATAATAATAAGAATAATAATAATAAGAATAATAATAATACGAACCCCCCTTCATCGAACATATTTTATTTTTTGTTGTATATATGTTCCAAACAACAAGATATCAAATATGAACAATAAATCATCCCTTGACAACAATAACAAATTTTTTATTCGAAATAACAACTCCGAACAACCACTAAATAATTTTAAAATGCAATTGAAACATATACATACAGGAGAACCCACAACAAATTTATCTTTAATTAAAATAATTGGATATACAATTGGTACCATATTATGTTTCTTAATATTATGTCCCACAATTTTCATAAATAATTATTTTAAAAATAATTCAAATATATTTAATATTGATCAAACAACAAATGATTTTACCAATTATAATTTTAATATTATTTGTTATTTACCATTTATTATTATCTATACCACCATAATCATTTGCTCCATTTTGTTCGATAATAATCAGAATAAGAACCAGGTAGAAGAAGTGGGATTTAATAAACAAAATAAACGTTTGGATGCATTGGTATGTTGTATATTGGGTTCCATTGGTTTATTTTTAAGTTTATTGAAAACATTAACTATACAAACTTATAATGAATTATTGATTTCTTTTGGTTTAGGTTATAGTATAAGTTGTGGTTTAATTATTTATTCTATTACAAATACAATGTTTTCAAATATTGAATCTTTATCATTAAATTTATTAAGTTTATTGATTTGCGTAATTGTTATTTGTGATTGGGAATTATTAAATTTTTTAAATTTTTTTTACTATATTGATGGTATGGAAGTCATTAAATATCGTAATTTTTTAATGACAATTTTATTAAATTTGATTATTTATTTACCCTTGATGATAATTACTTTCTTATTATCACAAAATAAATATAGAGTTAATGATGAAGAGGAAACATTGTAAGTTATCTCTTTTAATTTAACTTGAAGGACTGTTTTTTATATATTTTATGTAATAAAGCAAGATATTTAATTGATCAAGTATTTGAATTTTCAAGAAACAATTATCTTTAATAGATTGTTCTCTATTTTAAATATCATTTAAACAACACAAATTAATAATGTACAGTTCCTGATTACTTCGTGTCTTATAATTAATTGCTTTAGTTGATTGTATTATTTTAATGTCTTAAAAAATAATCGATTCAATTAAAGGTTTGTGTTTTTCTATATTTTTCCATTGACTCTACTTTTAATCATAAAACATTTATTTAAACGCATATATTTATACACACTTAAACAATGTCAGTAGACGAAAAGCAAGATAACATTATTATTGAAGAAACAATTTATAATTCTGAGGGAAATGATGATTTCATTGATGAAGATACATTCAATAATTTTGATTACAATAACATTTATACAAATTCATCTATATCAAAATTAGGGTTCATAAAATGCATCCTGGCTTCATTCCTATTTATTATCATGTTATATCCATTGGTATTTATTCCATTATATTTAATTATTAATGAAACAATAATTAAACAAGGTAATTCCAATATATATTATTACATTTTCCAATATTTACCAATTATTTTAATACTTTTTTGGGCGGCAATAAAGGAAGAAGAAATTGATAATAAGTTTAAAGGTTACAAAAATAATCTTTTAGTTATTGAATCAATCGTATTAATTGCACAGTTATTACATGCAATTTTTTACCCAGATCCTATTAATTTATTTTTCTCCTTCGTAATTGGGTATAGTGTAATTTGTGCTGATTTATTATCTTTAATTATTTTTAAACTTAATGATGAGATTGATCAATTAACAATTAAATTAAATATTTTATTATATGGTATAGTAATTTGCTTTAACGTTTTAATTTCTAAGTTATTAAAGGCATTTTTCTTCAAACATTTTAATGATTGTATTCAATTAATCGATTATCAAATTACAATGTTGCTCATTGTAGCCATTTATTTACCCTTATCAACAATATTTATTTATTTAACTAGTTTAAATAATGAGACAAAGGAAAATGATTTAGAAAAATTAAATTCTTGATACAAACAAAATGGTAACCAATATCATTTTAACATTGCATAATACATATTTTAGGTTCATATATTTAAGTTGGGGGTACCTATTTATTATAATTTTGCATTTCATCATATAACTATCTAACAAACTTTAAAATATATTCGCTTTTTATTGCTTACGGCAAGATAAATTTTTTATCCCGGTTCAATCTTTAAATTGATAACAGATTTAATTTACTTGGGATAATTATTTTACAATGATAAAACAAAATGTTTGGAGTGTACAGGTTTGTCTTAACATTCCGCTAGCCAAATTAATTCTTTCCGTGATTTTATTTTGTGTCGTTTTTCAAATTTTTAATATATTGAAAATTTACAATCACATTCTATAACAAACAAACAAACAAGTGTGTAAAGAACAAACGGAATAAAGGTAATGCAAGAATCCAACAATAATATGAAACTGGGGGGCAATAAGCTTTCTACACAAAATGAGGGGAAATCGATTTGGGGAAGTTGTCTATCTGGTCTTTGCCAAACCATAACAGTGTTCCAAATTTATATAAACTCATCCACTCCTTATTTATTAAATAAGACAATAAATAAAGAAGGTATGACAATCGATTTTATTATTTGTGTTAACCTTTTAATTTTGCTGTTCCATTGGTCACCGATTACTAAAACTTATCACTATAACAACAGTAGCACCATCTATATCTTAATGTTGATAAATGGTCTTAATTTATTACATATGTTACCACCAATTGTATTCCATTTGATATACATATACCTTGATTACCAAATTATTTTACCAAGTTATTCACAATGGGATCAAGAGTTAAACGATACAGCCAAAAATTTGATCAAATCGTCTCGAACATTTTTAAAGATTGTCTTTTTTATCATTAACGGTTCATTAATGTTTAATAAATTATTTAAAAACAACAATTATTCCGATTCAAGAGGTGTTTTAAACTTAAGAATAGCAAACTACTGGATCGTCGGTCTCTATATAGTGTTGAACGTACTCAACACAACCACAATCCTTCGTCACATACACACAAAACCAAAGCAAATACACAATTTTTAACACAATTTGCCATGCTTTTTTTCCGAATTTCCCAAAAATAAATAAATTACATTTTTTTTTCGAGAGTCATTGCAAAATAAATTAAACAAATTTGACATAATTAATACAATACAGACAACACATCAACACATCAACACATCGATAACAACAACCTGCAATGAATCCAAGTCAATTGTCACAAGAAATTACTACAGTAGAGGCTCCAGAGAGACAACAAACTCCATTAAATATTAAATCTGCTCAACCATATACTTTAAGAGCACCAGTGGAAGCTGATGGATTCTCTTGGCCAAGTGCTGGTACTAGAAAGCGTGCTGAAGAAACTGAAGAAGAATATGAGGAAAGAATTAAACGTATTTCTGGTCATATTAAAGCTATCTTAGGTGAATTGGGTGAAGATGTCGAAAGAGAAGGTTTATTAGATACACCACAACGTTATGCTAAGGCAATGCTTTATTTCACTAATGGTTATCAAACAAATATAAGAGATGATGTATTAAAGAATGCTGGCTTTGAAGAAGATCATAATGAAATGGTTATCGTAAGAGATATTGAAATTTATTCACTTTGTGAACATCATTTAGTACCATTTTTCGGTAAAGTACATATTGGTTATATCCCTAATAAAAAAGTTATTGGTCTTAGTAAATTAGCACGTCTTGCTGAAATGTATGCTCGTAGATTACAAGTACAAGAAAGATTATCAAAACAAATCGCAATGGCATTACAAGATATTTTAAAACCAATGGGTGTTGCTGTAGTTATTGAAGCTACACATATGTGTATGGTATCTAGAGGTATTCAAAAGACTGGTTCATCAACGATAACTTCATCAATGTTAGGTTGTTTCCAAGCACATAAGACTAGAGAAGAATTTTTAACTTTATTAAATAGAAGATCATAAATTTAATATTTAAATGCAACAATCATTGATCTTTATTTTTAAACAACTATTCACTAAAACACATAAATACATCATTAAACATAATTATTTTATTTTAATTTAAATTTAATTTTAAATGTATATGATTTACTATATATTGATATATACTTATATACATATACATTATGACTTGTACGAATAAAAATAATACAATTGTAATTTATTTTTTTCATTATTTTTGTTGTTTGAATATTATGACATGATACTGTTATAAACTCATTAAGCAAAAGAGAGAGAGAGAAAAGAAAGAAAGAATGATTCTATAAATCATGTTAAATTTAAATGTTTAACACCTAAATGTGATAATTTTTCATTACTTTGAATCTCTAAATTTGGTATTGGTAATAAATACCAAGTAGTATCACTATTAACATTATCTCTATTGGTTTCAATATGGAATGATGTAATCAATGATTTTTCATCAATTGGATATTTTTGTTCATATTTATCAGAATCTTCAATCTCTATATCTTTATTAACATTATTAATTTTTTTCAAATCATTATCAATTATACCAGGTAATATTCTTTCACCTATTGTTAAATTTAATTTTTCATTTAAATATTTATTATTTAATACATTTTCCATCGGAATCAAACAAGACCAATTTCTTTTATTTAAAAATCCAGGTGCTTGTCTTTTATTACCTGTGGTATCAATTTTAAATATTGGTACAGCATCTTCATCTGTATTCCAATCAAAATGATGTAATTTAGATCTTACTTGTAATAAAGTTGTCATCTTATCTGGTGGTGGGGTATTAACAATGGCACTAGAGATAACATTAAACATCAATCTAATATCATATTCTGGATTCTCTAAGATATTTTTATTTTTTTGTAATTGTGAATCTTGATTTAATATATGATGTTTATGAATCTTTTGTTTAAATCTACCTAATGCTGCTAAATGAACATCACCAGATAAGATTGTAATTCTAATACCAAATTTAAGCGAAAGATCTTGTAATTTTGTAATTAAATAATTTCTTTCACGTTTATGATAATGTGAACACCAATGATCATTAAGATCATCTAATAATTCTACATCACCATTAAATTCATTGACTAAACCTCTAAATAATATACCTTTCTTAGATAAAAATTTTAATGGTGCTAAAAAAAATGATGAAAAAATGTATTCTAACCAAATTAATCTTGGATAAGCAATTGGTACACCTAACATAACTAATAAATGATTCAATCTCTTACGAGAAGATGTATTATTATTTTCAATTGAATTTGTCTTAGTTAATTCATTATTTAATCTTTCCCAAATTTTATTATAAGTATCATTAGATAAAATATCCTTTAAAGTTCTTTCAGTTCTACAATCCAAACTAACAAGTGCAATTTCTGGTCCTAAATTAGTGAAAATTGAATGTGATTTTTCATCAATATATTTCCCATTTTGTGATCCCAATATCCAATGATTTGATTGTAAATAAACTTTCTTTTCTTGTGGTGTAGGTACCATATGATGTTGGAAAATCATATAATACCAATAAGCAGATTTACCAATTTCAGTAAAATAATCAGTGGACATGAAAGAATCATGATAAGAACCAAATCCATCAATAATATCATGATCATCCCAAATATTCATTGCTGGTATACAAGAAGCAACGATGGGGAAACAATTTTCCATTGCCCTTGAGAATGATGCAGAACCTTTCCAATACCCAAATCCATACCATTGAAGATAACTTGTCAAATAAAATTTATTAATTTGTTCCTTGGTAGTTTTATCAATCTTTGCCGTATATTTATTTAATTTATTCTTTGTAGAAAGCCAATTCTGTACACCTTCACAATAAATTTTGATTGAATCATTATAAATTTGATCACCACCACCTAACATTACATTATAATGTATATTTACATGTTTCCTTAAAATATCTGACCAAAGAGATCCCTTAAACACAGATGTATCGACACTTAATGAAAAACCGTTACAAGAGAATGAAATAATATTAAAATTTGTTTGTCTTGCCGGTATATAAAATCTGAAATGATTTTTACAAGTATTATTTACTGAATATTTCACAATTTGATCATAATCCTTTAAATCAATCTTGAATTGGAATCTATAAAAATTTACAATATCATCCTTTGTCAAATAATCTGTATGGAAATTAACTGATTCTAATTCCCTTTTCGACGTAATCTTACTTATATCAACCTTGTTGTTCCCACTGGGTGTCACTGGCCCGACTTTGTATTCCACCACGGGTTTAACTGTAGTATTATTGACCACCAATAACAAAGACGCCAAGTATAAACCCTTCTCGTAATCAACATTGATCAAACGTAATTGTGGACCGCAAATAATCCCACTAAGGTTATCATTCAATGGTGAATTAAAATCCTTGTCGTTATTCAATTTATCAAATTTGTTCTTGTTTAATGAATCGATAAGTGGTTCCACTGACCAATCGTCAAACCAGTTATCGTTTAGCATTTTATAGTTAATCTTGTGGAGGATGGATAAGAGTTAGAATAAGTAAAGAAGTGCAATTGTTAATGGAATGTATTTAAACAGCAGGAAAAGGGGTACAGGGGGCGTTGCGTGACTCTCACGAGTATAAGCAACGACTATTGAATAAGAACAGTTTACTTCTGTTTTATCTTCGATCCATTTAAATGCAATACATGGAACAACTATTTATCAGGCTAACCATCTGTATACACACATTCAACCATACAATATTCTTTATATGTTACAGAAGAAACATTTGAAAATGAAAAATTTTCATACTGTACAATTAACCAACAACAAGTACACAACTAGATAGAGAAAAATGTCCCAGGAGATCATAGACACGGTGCAACAGTACGTCACACCGACCTACCCCATTGCACTGATATCACAAGGTGCAGAAGCCGCTGTGTTTGTCACAAACACACATCCATATTTACCCACCAACAACAACACAAACTACATCATCAAATATCGTTCACCAAAGAGATATAGACATCCCATAATCGATAAACAATTGACCAAGAAGAGAACATTGAACGAGTCACGTCTATTGACACGTTTGTTCCTCATTGACGGTATCAGAGTACCCAAATTGATAGCTTGTGATACATACAATGGTTACATTTGGTTAGAATATTTAGGTGTTGAATTACCTAATAAATTCGGTTTCTCAAATTTAAAGAATTGGCTTTGGTGTAATGAACAAGATCCGTTTTCCAATCTTATTAAGGAAACATTGATTAAAGTTGGTGCACAAATTGGTCTCTTACATATAAATGATTTTATTCATGGTGATTTAACTACATCCAATATCGTTTTGGTACCAGAGACCAATGTGGATAATTTAAATATAATTGATTGTAAAGATGTCTTGTGGCAACCGTATTTGATTGATTTTGGACTAGGTGGTGTATCAAGTATGATTGAGGATAAAGGTGTGGATTTATATGTGTTGGAGAGAGCCATTATAAGTACACATTCTTCATATGCTGAAAAATACAATGATTGGATTATTCAAGGTTATAAAGATGTGTTTATCATTAAGAAACAGGAAAAGAAATTTAATGAAATTTGGAAAAGATTCCAAGAAGTCAGATTACGTGGGAGGAAGAGAAGTATGTTAGGTTGATCCTTTTTGTTAAATGATTTTAAATTATATCCATCTACTTTTTCCACTAGTTTGATGGAAGCTATTGAGTAAAACACACTAACCATAGTTGGACCAATTTAATTTTATTAGAAATATATAAAGTGTAATAAAACAAAAATATACAGAATAAATAGATAGATATGTCATAGTTGATGGTTTTCAGTTGTTAATTTTAACTAATTCTTATTTGGAATTAGAATTACAATAAAAGTATGTTAATATAATAGTAAGGGCGGGAAAGGGTTTTGCCGTTAGTTTTAAGCAGCGAGCGTTAACGGTGGTTTTGGCATTTAAAAAATTGAACCTTAGCAGTGGTCATGTCTTCTTTACCAATTTATAATTTTCCTTCAGAACTGCGATGTACTCTAATCTAGAATTAAATAACAAAACTTGTTACAAAACGATAAGGTGGTATAGTTTATACTACTATGAAACTACACAGAACATGCATACACAACAATCTGTTAGGATGAAGTCAATTTTTCAATATTCAAAAAAAGAAAATTCACATTTTTAAACCTTATTTATCGTCATTTATGCAAACAACTAAACTAAATCTTTAGATATCACAAAATGGCAATGGTCACATCCATAAACCAATTGGCCTCTGCCTTAGAATCTGCAAGAAACGTTACGTTGGAAGCTGCTGCTGTAGCCACTTCGAAATTCGGTGAATCATCATACACATATTACTCACAAAATTTAACCAATGATCAAATCTTAAAATATTTAAACTCTAGAAACAACAGACAAGTAAAGGACGCAATGAAACGTATCATTGCAGCAATGGTCACTAATGAAA
>JAJLYE010000019.1:30019-43025 GCA_030571715.1 Grigorovia jiainica (nom. inval.) | reverse complement strand
AATGTGGATAATTTAAATATAATTGATTGTAAAGATGTCTTGTGGCAACCGTATTTGATTGATTTTGGACTAGGTGGTGTATCAAGTATGATTGAGGATAAAGGTGTGGATTTATATGTGTTGGAGAGAGCCATTATAAGTACTCATTCTTCATATGCTGAAAAATACAATGATTGGATTATTCAAGGTTATAAAGATGTGTTTATCATTAAGAAACAGGAAAAGAAATTTAATGAAATTTGGAAAAGGTTCCAAGAAGTTAGATTACGTGGGAGAAAGAGAAGTATGTTAGGTTGATCCTTTTTGTTAAATGATTTTAAATTATATCCATCTACTATTAGTTTGGTGGAAATTATTGGATAAAACACACTAACCATGGTTGGACCAATTTAATTTTATTAGAAAATATATAAAGTATAATAAAACAGAAATATACAAAACAAATAGATAGAAATGTCATAGTTGATGGTTTTCAGTTGTTAATTTTAACTGATTCCTATTTGGAATTAAAATTACAATAAAAGTATGTTAATATAATAGTAAGGGCGGGAAAGGGTTTTGCCGTTAGTTTTAAGCAGCGAGCGTTAACGGTGGTTTTGGCATTTAAAAAATTGAACCTTAACAGTGGACATGTCTTCTTTAGCTTCAATAATATAAGTACACAAGATTTATGGATTATCTACTATATTGATATTGGTCTGGGTTACATATCAAACGTTAAAATCGACTTTTAGATATTGTTTCATTGAGTTCTCAACGTTCTTGAACGTCAGCAATATTTGTTTGGGTTTAATCCATAGCAAGTGGTTATTACCAGATACCAATATCAAAAATTACTTCGACACGTCATATCTTCACAATAGGTTGGTCATAAACAAAATTTGAACGTTTGCAATAGCCAAAAATATTATATTGCTAATCGATTATTGAACCATAACCGAATGTAATTTAAATTTTATGCATAATATAATATAATATATATACCAATTTATAACTTTCCTTCAGAACTGCAATGTACTTTAATATAGAACAAAATAATGATACTTGTTACAGAACGATAAGTTCGTACAGTTAATACTACTATGAAACTACACAGCACATGAATACACAACAATCTGTTAGGATGAAGTCAATTTTTCAATATTCAAAAAAAAGAAAATTCACATTTTTAAACCTTATTTATCGTCATTTACGCAAACAACTAAACTAAATCTTTAGATATCACAAAATGGCAATGGTCACATCCATAAACCAATTGGCCTCTGCCTTAGAATCTGCAAGAAACGTTACATTGGAAGCTGCTGCTGTAGCCACTTCGAAATTCGGTGAATCATCATACACATACTACTCACAAAATTTAACCAATGATCAAATCTTAAAATATTTAAACTCCAGAAACAACAGACAAGTAAAGGACGCAATGAAACGTATCATTGCAGCAATGGTCACTAATGAAACAGTAAATTCTATCGATGTCGAGCATTTCTTTCCTGATGTATTGAAAAATATTACTTCTACTGATATGAAAGTGAAAAGATTAGTGTACATTTATTTACTTAGATTCGCAGAACGTGATCCAGATTTATCATTACTATCAATAAATTCCATTCAAAAATTGTTAAATGAATCTGATCCTAAATTGAGAGCATTTAGTATAAGGGCATTATCTGATATTAAAATTGATTCATTGTTGCCCATTCTAATTTTAACTTTAAAGAAAGCAGTTAATGATTCAAGTTCAATGGTTCGTTGTGAAGTTGCGATGGCACTATTGAAATTGAAAAAATGGCATACGGAAGATGAAAATGTTGATATGATAATGTATGATGATACCATTAAAGAATTATTGAATGAATTGTCGTCTGATTCTGATCCAGCTGTAGTGTCAAGTGCAATAAGAGTCTGGGTTGATGGATTTCCCGATGAATTGGATTGGTTACATGGTCATTTCCGTTATTATTGTTCCATTCTATTACAATTGGATCCCTGGTCACAATGTGATTTAATCAATATGTTAATCAAATATTGTAAATTTTATTTATCAAAACCAATCATTAAGGATAATAATTCAGATGCAAGCATCACACTACCTGATCAATATAACAATATTCCATATATTTCCTATACCGTGGAGATGGATGAAGATTTACAATTATTCTTATCCAGTTTAGATAATTTAAAATATTCATCAAACGTTATGGTTATCATTAATAGTTGTCAAGCATTCTGGCAATTAGCCACACCACAACAATTGAAAAATTCAATGTTTTTGGATTCATTATTTCGTTGTTTTATACAATCAGAGAATGATACCATCAAGATTAACATTTTACAAATAATTTTACAATTTGCACAATTGGATAATACCCTTTTCAATAAATTTTTGAAAAATTTTGTTAAATTGCCAGGTGACTCCAATGATGTACTTGTATGGAAATTAAAAATATTAAGTACTTTAGTGGATGATAACAATATTAAATTTATTTTAAGTGAATTAAAATATTATTTGAAAAATTCAGACAATAATAATATTATTATTGCATCTGTGAACACTTTAGCATCTTGTTCAAGGTTATCCCCAGAATTAAAGACACATATTATAAGATGGTTAGTGAAACATATGGAATCTGGTAATTTATCAAACGTTGTATTAGATTGTTATATCACAATAATTAGAAGACTAATTATCGTGGAACCATTAAAACATTTAAAAATTCTATTAAAATTATCTAAAATATTACAAACTAATTATAATATGGCTGATAACGCAAGAGCTGGCTTAATTTGGTTATTTGGTGAAATTGCGCAAGTAGAGTTTAGAATTTGCCCCGATATTTTAAGATCTTTAATACCAAGATTTGCCTACGAAGGTCCACAAACAAGAAATTCAATTTTATTATTTGCCACAAAATTATTATCTATTGAAATTGACCAATTAAAATTACAAACTCCAGATCAAGAAATCCTATTAGATAATTTTAAAACAAATAAAATGTTTCAAGACATCTTATATTTATCTAAATTTGATGATAATTACGATATTAGAGATAGAGCACGTTGGGTTTCATCGATTTTTGATACAGGTAAATTTGAAATTGCAACATTACTATTCCAAGCACCAAAACCAATTTACGATAATAATAATTACAATATTGCATACGATAATAATGATGAGCATGATATTGCCAATGTAAATAATATAGAAGATACTATTCAATTGGAAAATATGTTGCAATTGATTCCTTGGAATGATAATATTCCTGATGTAGAAACAAATAATAGAGAACCTACAAAATTAAAGGATTATAATAAGTATAGGAAAAGTTTGTCATCAAATTCATTTATTAGTGGTAATACAAATATGTCAAGAAATTTTAGATCCAATATAACATCAAATAATGATGTCGAATCGAATCAACCCACTATTAAGCATAGTTCATTGAATAATTTCACTTCATCAAGTGGTCAAAAATATAAGTTACAATCTTTGGATGATTTCTTTTCTGATATACCAGTTGAAAAGTCAAACAAAAAGAAAGTCACTAAAATTGTGGAAGAATCTGACACTGAATCCGAATCTGGATCCGAATCTGGATCCGAATCTGAATCTGAATCTGAATCTGAATCTGAATCCGGATCTGAGGGTGAAACTGAATCTAGCACTGAAGCAGAAACTGATAGTGATGCTGGAACTAACAATGAAGTTGAAAATAGAAGCGAAGATTCCACTTCATCAGATTCAGATGACAGTGACTCGTTAGAAGATATCATTAATGCCAATAATCCATAGTAAAATATATAAATAAAAAATATATAATTTTATATTAATAAAATTAATTTATTTAATTGAAATAATAATGGGGTATCGTTCTATTAATAATTTTATAAACTTACATATAAATTTTGATTTTTTTATCAAACTACTAGTACATATATTTAAATTCAGGATTTAAATCACTTAATCTTTCATTATATGGAATTGGTTCACCAATCTCATTACAATGATCAATTATTTTTTGTTTCTTTATATTTTCTCTTCTATAAAGTAAAAATTGAATGAATGTTAATATTATTGAAACCACTTGCAATGCCAAACAAACAGAGAGACCCTTTGTATATTTTGGTTTTTCCGTGGAGAGGAAAAGTTGACCAGACGCTAACCCAGAGGAGGAACCGAAAAATAAATTAATACCTATTGCAGTCGCTCTCTTAAAATAATTACCATTATTACCACTTAACCAAAGACAATTACAAGCAGCATTAACGTAAATACCCATACAAAGAATATAAACACCAAAATATCTTACACCATGTACTTCAGAACCCAATACAATGGCTAACCCTACTGCAGTAGTTAAACAAGCACCAATAATAAATGGTGATCTTAATTTCATACGATCTGATGCGACAGCACAAATGAAGAATGTAAATGCAGTTAAAAAATAAACTGGTACAGTCATTAATTGTGCTCTAACGTTGGTAAAACCTAAGGAAGTAATAATAATTGGTAAGAAAACAGTTAATCCAAAAGTAGTTAAGTCAATACCAAATAATGCACAAGCAGAAACCCATGTTTTAATATCCTTTAACGCTAATTTAACTTGAAACCATTCAAATTTTTCATCCGGGTTGAAAGTGTTCATAGTATCATATCTTTCTACAATATATTCCCTTTCCTCCTTGGTGAAAAACCAAGAATCTTCTAAATTCTTACTTAACCCAAAATAGTAGCAAGGTACAAATGCAATTGAGATGGTACCTTCTACAATATAAATATATTGCCAAGCACTTAATGAACCATTAATAGTGGAACAACCATAAGCGATTAAACCACCGAAACTTGATGAAAGACATGCAGCACTAAATACAAATGCAAATCTCATTGCATATTGTTCTCTTCTATAACATATAGAAAGATACATATTAATTGCGGGATAAATCATACCTTCAAAAGCACCTAATAGTACTCTTACAGCGATTAATTGACCATAATTATTAATCCAAGCAGTACAGAGTGAAATGATTCCAAAAATTAAAAGACAAATAGACATCATTATATGTGGGCCCATAATCTTCAATAAATTTGCACCAATTGGATCAAAAAATACATAAGTTGCGAAGAAAACTGTTACTGCTGAATTATATTGTGTTCCAACAAGACCAATATCTTCAGAAAGACCTGCTACTTCTGCATTACCGATATTTGATTTATCTAAATTAGATAAGAAATATAACAGACTCATTAATGGTATAATAAACATATCCATTTTCTTTAAAATTTTTTTCTCCATTGGATGAAGTAAAGATGGAATCTTATCTTCACTAGTGTAAGTTGTAGAAGAGAATAATTCCTTTTCATCATTATTAAAAGGATATTTTTTCTTTATATGTGATATTTCATCGATTATTTCAGTGTTAATATCATCTTCCACATCTTTATCATTATTATTCTGTATTAAGACTTCAGATTTGTTATCATTATTTTCATTAGCATTAATTATTTCCATTTGAATGTTATTATTGGTAACGTTTCTTATAGAGTTCTCCTCTAAATGTACATCCTTATCAGCTTTAAATATGACTGTATCGACATATTGTTTGAATGAATTTGGCATTACTAATATATTATTTAATTAATTTAATTATTGACAAAAAAAATAATTTTTTTTTCTGTTAATGGAAATCTTTATAGTGAAATTAAAATTATTTAAATTTATTTACTGTCATTGAAATGGTGTTAATAGTGATTTGTTTAGCATATATGATGGTTACTTTATGTTAAATATGTGTTGTTTTTTGAGTTTGTTCCAGTAAATATTACTCAATATGACCATTATTCAGTAATTCAATAGAAGTGATGTAGACTGCTCTTTCAACAAAAATATCATGATAAATTTACCTAATTTTTCACTTCAATTATTCTAATTTACCTTAGATAATGATAGTTGTACAGGAAACATATTTAAGCAAGTATTTATGCAATTAACTTGAAACACTATCAAAATACATAATGCACTTAATTACATTTTTTTTGTAACTATTGAACAGTTTTTAAGTACGGTTATCTAAACAATTTAAACAGTATCATGTAAAAGGTTCATCTTGTTTATTTGTAATTATTATTTTAGAGTAAATTTTCATTTTAGAATTTGTTTAATAATTATTAAACATAAATTTCTTTTCTGAAAAAACATTTTTAAAGGAGAAAAAAGGAAATTTTACAAGCAAAATGTAGCCAATAAAGTAAATTTAACATCTACAACAATATTGTATCTGAATACAGGAAAATAACTTTATTCCAATAGAGAATTAAAATTACCATAACACAATATATGTACAACAACCCAAACTTTTACAAACAACAGTGGTTCAATAGTGTAGTGGTTATCACGTTGCCTTTACACGGCAAAGGTCTCGAGTTCAATCCTCGGTTGAATCAATTATTTTTTTGTTTTAAAACTATTTTTTTTACAATTTCTTAAACTCATCACTTAATTATGTAATATAATATAATATAATATTATTGATAACAATATTATATTAAGGATACTAACAGCTCTAATTACATATATTACTACAATTAAATATGGGTGTTCATTCACTTTGGGATATCGTGGGCCCCACAGCTAGACCAGTACAATTAGAAAATTTAGAAGATAAAAAAATGGCCATAGATGCATCAATTTGGATTTATCAATTTTTAAAGGCAATTAGAGATAATGATGGGAATTCAGTGACAAATTCACATATTCAAGGTTTCTTTAGAAGAATTTGTAAATTATTATATTTTGGTATTAAACCTGTCTTTGTATTTGATGGGGGTGTGCCTGTCTTAAAGAGGAATACCATTAAACAAAGAAGTGAAAGAAGACAAGGGAAACGTGATAATGCAAAGATTACCGCTAGGAAACTTTTAGCAATACAATTACATAACAAAAATGTTAAGAGTAAATCATCACAAAATTTAAATAACAAAAATGATAAAGTTAATGAGATCGATAATTTGAAAAAATTTAAACCACAGGATGATTGGGATTTACCCAATATTGAAGGGTTTTATTATGATGAAGATGATCAAAGAATAAATCCAAATTATGAAAAAGAACGTAAATCTAAAAAGATTCAATTTAATTCAATTGATGATTATTTAGATGGTATTGATTTAGAGAGTATCAATCCAGCATCTAAAGATTTCGAAGAATTACCAAAGGCAATTCAATATCAAATTTTATCAAGTTTAAGATTAAAATCAAGATTAAGAATGGGGTACACTAAGGAACAATTACAAACAGTTTTCCCAAATGATATGGATTTCTCTAAATTTCAAATTGATATGGTAAGAAGAAGAAATTTTTATACACAAAAAATTATTAATGTAACGGGTATTAATGATGGTGGCGCCTCTAAATTGAATGATGAGGACATTAGAAATAGAATTTCTGGTCAACAAAATAAAGAATATAAATTAACAAAAACGGAAAATGGTTGGACTCTAGGTTTAAATGATCAAGATGGTGGTAATAGTCAAAAGGCAATTGTATTAGATGAAGAAAATATCAACAATAAGTCAAAAATTAAAATTGAAAATAATGATAATGATGATGATGATGATAATGAAGATGATGATGAAGATTTCCAATGGGAAGATGTTGATCTAGAATCAAATGAAAAGAAAAAAGATACATTTGATTATTCATTAAAGGCTGGTAGATTACCACAATTCGAAGATAAAGGTATTAATATTGGTAGTAAAGCATTTTTAGATACTAGACCAAATGATGAATCACCTTCTAAATTGAAAAATAGAAGATTTGTTTCACCAATTAAAAATTCAATAAGAACTAATGAACCAAAAATATTACATATCAATGATGAAGAAGAAGAACAAAAAGATGATGACGATGATGAAAATGAGTATTTAAGACAAATTGAAGAAATAGAAGTTATGGAAGCAATGCAAAAATCTAAATTTGAACAATACCAGAAGAATAAACCAAATATAATAGAAGACAAGCCACTTGATGATGTGGTAAAGCCAAATATTGTCACTGAAGTTACCATTAGTGATGATGATGATGAATATGAAGAATTTGAAGCTATTGCAAGAAATATGAAACCTAAAAACATTACTGAATCACTAATAGAAGAAAATCGAGATGAGAATAAAGAAACTGTTGTAGATAATTTGACCAATATCCGTAATAATTCTATAATTGAAGAATCCTCAACAAAAAACCCAAATATACTTGAAACTGTACCTATGAATACAAGGAAACCTCCAATCACTGAAGGTGAACACAATTTAAATTTTGTTTTAGATAGATTAAATAATATCAACGAAGGATCATTTCTTTTTAATAGTTCCATTGTTAAACCACAACTTGACGTTGAAACTTCTGCAAAAAATGAAAAATCAAAGGAACCAGTACCCGAATTACCATCTTGGTTCCAAACAAGTAATGATTCTAATTATATTAATGAATCTTATAAGACATCAAAATTTGTCAATGATAACGAAAATGACAAAGATAAGGACAAAACACAGGAAAATGCAAGTTATGAATTATTAACTGGATTTTTAAATATACAAGAAGCTTTGAAAAATGAGCAGATAAAAGAAAGTGAAACTAATAAAGTTGACGAAGTAATTGATCTTGAATCGAATATTGACCATGAAACCAATGATAATAACGATAAATCTATAAACCACAAATCATTGGATCCAAATAAGAAAAATGAATCTGACCACGAATCATTGGAGCCAAATATTGAACCCATTGAACAAATTGATACACCTGCACCAAATAAGACAAATTCAATTGCATTCAATTATGAATTTGATGAAGATGAAGAAGATGATTTAAAAGAAAATATAAGGCAAGAGGGTTTATTATTTGAAACATTTAAAAATGATCAATTACAAATACCTTATAATAAAATTGATAAAACATTTATGGAAGATGAAATATATGAGGAACAAATGCGTAATAAGCGTGATTCAGATGAAGTAACACCTGAAATGATTCAAGATGTACAAGAATTATTATCTCGTTTCGGTATACCATTTGTCATTGCACCAATGGAAGCTGAAGCTCAATGTGCTAAGTTATTAGAATTAAAATTAGTGGATGGTGTCATTACAGATGATAGTGATGTTTTCCTTTTCGGTGCCAGTAAAGTTTATAAAAATATTTTCCAAGATAAGAAATATGTAGAATATTATGATATTAATAATATTGAAACCAATCTTGGTATAAATCGTGAAAAGATGATTGAATTAGCAATGTTATTAGGTAGTGATTATACTAGTGGTATTAAAGGTATGGGACCCGTTTCCAGTATGGAAATTATTGCAAATTTTAATAATTTAATTGAATTAAAGAAATGGTATGAAATGGGTCAATTTGATTTAAATTTACAAAATAAGGAGAATAAATTTGAAAAAGATTTACGTAAAAAATTAATTAAAAATTCTATTGAATTTGATGATGAATTCCCCAATGTTATGGTAAGAGATGCATATTTATCACCAGAAGTGGATCATGACACTACACCATTTAAATTTGGTTATCCGGATTTAGATATGTTAAGAGAATTTTTATATAAGAAATTAAATTGGCCACAGGAGAAATCAGATGAAATTTTATTACCCTTAATTAAAGATATTAATAAGAGACAAGTTAGTGGAAAGCAACGTAAATTGACAGATTTTTTCCCCCAGGATTTCCATTCAACTAATAAGAGATTACATATTAGTAATAGAATTGAAAAAGCCACAGAAAAATTAAAGAAGAGAAAGATTACACAATAAATAATTCAATAATGATAATGGTAGAAGTGTGATACTTGTGAGTCATGTACATTGGAATTAGAAGTTGTTATAAAAATCGATGAGTTTAAAAAAAAAAAAAATTGTGGAAAAAAAAAAATATGAAAATAAAATAAAATAAAATAAAATAAAATTTGAATAAGCACACCCCAATTATAAACCAGTTAGTAGTTAACACACCAACGTCTATATCGATAGAATGAATAAAGATGAAAGACCATTGAGTTTAATTGAAAGAATGATGAGTGCCACTACAGGTTCATTAATAACTTCATGTATATTAACCCCCATGGATGTTGTTAGAATAAGATTACAACAACAAGATGTTTTACCAGAATGTGTTTGTGAATTCCCCGGTGTCGAATCCAATTTAATCAAGGATGAAATTGTCAACCCTTTAAGTCAAGTCAATGTATCACAATTAAATAAGACACCAAGGGAAATTATTACTTCTGATGGTAATAAATTTTTCCAAAAGAGAATTTTTTGGGAGGGGCCATGTTACACTGAATTAAAATGTCAAAATTCAGCAATAAGATTTAAGAATACAATGGATGCATTTTATAGAATAACACAATTAGAAGGTATTACGACATTATGGCGTGGTATATCATTGACGTTATTAATGGCAATCCCATCAAATATTGTTTATTTCACTGGGTATGAATATATTAGAGATAAATCACCAATTAGTGTCACATATCCAAGGATGAATCCCTTAATTTGTGGTGCATTAGCAAGAATTATTGCTGCCACCACGGTGGCACCAATTGAATTAATAAAGACAAAATTTCAAAGTATACCCACTACTAATAAACGAATTAATTCAATGGAAATATTTAAAGATTTATTGAGAGACACTAAGATTGAAATTTATGAGAGAGGTATATTACAATCATTATTTAAAGGGTTAGAGATAACTTTATGGAGAGATGTACCATTTAGTGCAATTTATTGGTGTTCATATGAGACATGTAAGAAACAAATATGGTTAAATAATGAAGAAAATAATAATGTTATTCATTTTATTAATAGTTTTGTTTCTGGATGTGTTAGTGGTATTATTGCGGCACTTTTCACACATCCATTTGATGTAGGTAAGACAAGACAACAAATTTCATTATTAAATAATCATCATAATAAAAATAATGGTGGTGTTGGTGTTGTTAAGGGTAGAGATAGAAATATGTTTAAATATTTGAATCAAATTCGAGTACGTGAAAGTTGGAGAAGTCTTTATACTGGATTATGTCCACGATTAGTTAAGATTGCACCCAGTTGTGCGATAATGATATCAACATATGAAATATCAAAAAAGATAATAAATAGTCATTAGTATATGGTTTATAGAAAATATATATATAAAAACAATACGAAATAATATATTCATATTAACTTAATCAATTATAAATTAAAAAATTATTATAAAATTTTATTATTCATTGGATACATAAGAAAATATAATTGACATAAAAATATATATAAAAAATTTAATAAATTAAATTTTAAATAAAATTAAGCATCATAAGTGGAAGAAGATACGTTACCACCACGACCAGTCCAGTTAATATGAATATCTTTATCAATTGGTAAAGATTCACAAGCTTCTTCAGGTAAAACTCTAAAAGTATGAGCCCCGAAATAATCTCTTTGAGCTTGTAATAAATTAGCAGGTAATCTAGCAGATCTATAACCATCATAGAAAGCTAAAGCGGTTGAGAAAGTTGGTGTTGGAATACCATGAGTGACAGCAAAAGCAAGAGTCTTTCTCCAACCAGATTGTGCCTTAGTGACAGCATCAGCGAAGAAATCATTTAATAAAAGATTTTCTAATTTTGGATTTTCTCTATAAGCTTTTGTAATTTCACCTAAGAAAACAGATCTAATAATACAACCACCTCTCCACATTAAAGCGATAGCAGGGAAATTTAATTCCCAACCATAAGTCTTTGCAGCTTCAGCAATTAACATAAAACCTTGAGCATAAGACATAATTTTAGAAGCGTATAAAGCTTGTTCTAAATCATCGACAAATTGTTTCTTATCCTTAACAGCATCCTTTGGACATTCAGGACCCTTTAAATATTTAGCGGCTTTAACTCTTTCATCTTTAATAGCAGATAAACAACGAGCGAAAACTGCTTCACCAATTAAAGTGACAGGCATACCTAAATCTAAAGCATTAATAGCTGTCCATTTACCAGTACCCTTTTGACCAGCAGTATCTAAAATTTTTTCCACAATTGGTTTACCATCTTTATCATCATATTTCAAGATATCTCTTGTAATTTCAATTAAGAAAGAATCTAAAACACCATTATTCCAAGTCGCGAAAACGTCAGAAATTTCATGATCAGTGAATGCACCAGTTCTTTTCATAATATCATAAGCTTCACAAATCAATTGCATATCACCATATTCGATACCATTATGAACCATTTTAACATAATGACCAGCCCCACCTGGACCCACCCAATCACAACAAGGTTCACCATCAGATTTAGCTGCAACGGCTTGGAAAATTGGTTTAATATGTTCCCAAGCCTCCACAGCACCACCAGGCATTAAAGAAGGACCATATCTAGCACCTTCTTCACCACCAGAGACACCAGACCCAACGAAAAGAATACCCTTCTTGGTCAATTCTTCATAACGTCTGTTTGAATCAGGGAAATGTGAATTACCACCATCGATAATAATATCACCCTTTTCCAAATGTGGTAAAAGGTCGTTGATGATGTAATCGACTGGAGCACCAGCTTTCACTAAAAGCATAATTTTTCTTGGTCTCTTTAATTTAGCGACGAAATCTTCGATTGATGTGGCACCGACGATGGATTTACCCTTTGCTTCGTTAGCAAGGAAATGTTCCACTTTGGAGACAGTTCTGTTGTAAGCACAGACGGTGAAGCCGTTATCGGCGACGTTTAAGATTAAGTTTTGACCCATGACGGCTAACCCAATTAAACCAAAATCAGCAACAGGTTCAGTCATAATTGTTGTAATGTAATATTTTTATTTAAAGTTGAGTGTGAGTGTGAATTGATTGTGTAATTAATGTTAATTAATTATACTTGGTTATATTGATAAGAATAAAAAAAAAAAGAGTAAGGAAAAGAATTGTAAAGGTAATAAGAATGGAAAATTAAAATAGAGATATTATTTATATTTATATAT
>JAJLYE010000019.1:1355-29313 GCA_030571715.1 Grigorovia jiainica (nom. inval.) | reverse complement strand
ACCTTCTTCACCACCAGAGACACCAGACCCAACGAAAAGAATACCCTTCTTGGTCAATTCTTCATAACGTCTGTTTGAATCAGGGAAATGTGAATTACCACCATCGATAATAATATCACCCTTTTCCAAATGTGGTAAAAGGTCGTTGATGATGTAATCGACCGGAGCACCCGCTTTCACTAAAAGCATAATTTTTCTTGGTCTCTTTAATTTAGCAACGAAATCTTCAATGGAAGTGGCACCGACGATGGATTTACCCTTTGCTTCGTTAGCAAGGAAATGTTCCACTTTAGAGACAGTTCTGTTGTAAGCACAGACGGTGAAGCCGTTGTCGGCGACGTTTAAGATTAAGTTTTGACCCATGACGGCTAACCCAATTAAACCAAAATCAGCAACAGGTTCAGTCATAATTGATGTAATGTATATTTTTATTTAAAGTTGAGTGTGAATTGATTGTGTAATTAATGTTAATTAATTATACTTGGTTATATTGATAAGGAAAAAAAACAATAATAAAAAGAATTGTAAAGGTAATAAGAATGGAAAATTAAAATAGAGATATTATTTATATTTATATATTAAATTAAATTATAATTGAATAAAATTGAATTGAACATTTTTTTTCCAATTGCATTGAATTAAAAAGGGACAATGAAAACACACACACAATAATTACAATAATTGTGATACGTTTGGTGTATTGAAAAAAGTAGTAGAATAAAGAAAGTGAAAGATCTGACGGTGATTCTCCTGGCGGTGTTATGGCGGTGTTGGAGCTGTAAAAGGGCGCAGGGGAGTATAACGCCGCGACGGATTTATTTTTGTTTTGTTTTTGTTTTTCCGCGGTGGAAAAGGGCGGCGGTGTTTTAGCGTGAATTAAGGGCGGGACAGGGGGCACGTGAGCGGCACGTGGGTGTTGTGGAAGGCACGTGGCGGATTGTGACACGTGGTTGGCAGCGGTGGCACGTGAAAAACACGTGGTGGATTGTTTCGAGACACGTGAAAGCCACGTGACCGACGGATTGCTTTTTCGCTTTTATTTTCAATGCTCATCGTTTTTCATTTAAACCACTACAGACACTACACATCATTACAGAAACTACACCACCACCCCACAACTATGTCACAATTTAAAAAACTTGGCCTTTCCAAATGGCTTTGTGAATCACTAACAAATATGAGAATTGATACACCCACTGATATTCAAAAAAATTGTATACCACAAATAATAAATGGTAAAAATTGTATTGGTGGTGCTAAGACAGGTTCTGGTAAAACAATTGCATTTGCTGCACCAATGCTTAATGAATGGTCTAAGGACCCACAAGGATTTTTCGGTATCGTATTGACACCGACGCGTGAATTGGCAACACAGATCACTGAACAATTTAATGCATTGGGTTCTATTATGAATATTAGAACCGCGGTTATTATTGGTGGATCTAATATTATTGATCAATCATTAAATTTAGATAAGAGACCACATTTCATTATCGCGACACCGGGTCGTTTAGCTCATCTTATATTAAATAATTCCAATGATCAAAATTTAATTAATTCATTTAAAAGAGTTAAATTTTTAGTGCTGGATGAAGCTGATTTTTTGTTGAATGAAACTTTTGCCAATGATTTGAAAACAATTTTAAATTATTTACCAAATAAATTAAATAGACAAACTTTATTATTTACCGCTACAATTACTGATCAAGTCAATTCTTTACAAAATGAAAATTATTTTAAATATCAAATTGATGACAACAATGATGATATCGATGGTAAAGATTTGGAAATCGCCATACCAGAAACTTTATCATTAAGATATTTAATTTTACCAAATCACGTGAAGGAAGCTTATTTATATCATATTTTACAAAGTGATCAATATGTAAATTCCACAACAATTGTCTTCGTTAATAGAACCACCACCGCGGAAATTTTAAGAAGAACTTTATACATTTTAAATATAAGAGTAACTTCATTACATTCACAAATGCCACAATATGAAAGAACAAATTCATTACATAGATTTAGAGATAATTTCGCACGTGTTTTAATAGCCACTGATATTGCTTCAAGAGGTTTAGATATACCACAAGTTGGATTAGTTATTAATTATGATATACCAAGTGATCCAGATACTTTTATTCATAGATCTGGTAGAACTGCTCGTGCAGGTAGATCTGGTGATTCAATTTCATTTATTACAAAGAGAGATATTTCACGTATTGAATCAATTGAAAATAGAATTAATCAAAAAATTAAACAATTTGAAAATGTTCATGATACCGCGGTAATTAAAAAATCATTAATTAAAGTAACAAAGGCTAAACGTGAAGCTTTAATGGTTATGGAAAAGGAAAATTTTGGTGAAAGAAGAAAAATTCAAAGAGAAAAAATTTAATTTAGTATATCTTATTTAATTAATTGTATAGTAATTTTGTATATTAAGAAAAATGAAAAAAAATTGAAAAAAAGAAAATTACATATCGATGCTCATCGATTATTCAAATATAACAAAAAACACATAATGAGCAGAGCCAAGGAAATTAAAGAAAAATTAGCATTACAAGCAAAGATACAACTATCTTTCACAAACCAATCAAATAAAGTTTTAAATTGGTTACAACCCACAACAAATAATGAATCTATAACAACAAATAATGATTCACTTATACAAAAGGAACAATTAGATTTTTTTAAATTACCAGTAATGCAAATGGGATCTGGTTTAAACATGGAACAAGACAACAACAACACCATGGATTCGAGAGCCACTGATATTCATACCGTAGGTGAATTTATTAAATCTGATAAAAAGGTCCAATCATTAGCTAAAAAGAAACAATATAAATTGAATAAACCACATGAAAAAAGAATAAATAATATACATAGAATTGCAAAAGATGATACAAAGGCAATGATTTCATTAAAACGTAAATTAAAGCAACAATCTAGGGATAACATTAGGGAAAGACTATCGAATCAAAATGATACAACAACACAACACGGGAACCATAACGATAGTGACAGCGACAGCGATAGTGATAATGACAATGCTGTAAGACACAAGACACAAAAGAAAACCGTTGGTTTATTGTTCTCTGGTAAGAAGAAGAAGAAATAAACTACCATTCGGTAACCCGCCTTTCCGCAAATTCTCCAATTTAAATTATTACTAATAAATTCTAAAAAAACTATATAATATAAAAAGATACAAATAATATATTAATCAAATAATAACTGATTAAATAACTAATTAATTACTTCAATTCAACAACAAAAAGAATGGTAGCTACGTTATTATGTTGTGAATGTGGTACACCAATAGATGGTTCCACTGGATTAGTAATGTGCACTGATTGTATTAAAACAAGAGTTGATATCACTGAAGGGATCCCCAAGGAATCCACAATTCAATTTTGTAGAGATTGTGAAAGATTTTTACAACCACCGGGTCAATGGATCTTTGCACGTCTTGAATCTCGTGAATTATTAGCTATTTGTCTAAAGAGATTAAAAGGTTTAAATAAAGTTAGATTAATTGATGCATCGTTTATTTGGACTGAACCACATTCAAGAAGAATTAAATTGAAAATTACAATTCAAGGTGAGGCAATGTTAAATGTTCAAATACAACAAACTTTCCAAGTGGAATATTTTGTTCATGCAATGCAATGTCCTGATTGTGCTAAATCATTTACTGCAAATACATGGAATTCCAAAGTTCAAATTAGACAAAAAGTTTCACATAAGAGAACTTTCCTTTATTTAGAACAATTAATTTTAAAGAATAAAGCACATACTGAAACAATTTCCATTGAAGAAACAAAAGATGGATTGGATTTCTTTTATGGTCAAAGAAATCATGCAATGAAAATGATTGATTTTTTAAATTCACATGTACCAATGAAATATAAAAAATCAGAAGAATTAATTTCAAAAGATTCACATTCTGGTGTCTCAAGTTATAAATTTACATTTTCAGTAGAATTAGTACCAATTTGTAAAGATGATTTAGTAGTTTTACCTAAAAGAATTGCTAAATCATTAGGTAATATCACTAGATTCGTTATTTGTTCTAAAATTTCTAATACAATACAATTTTTAGATCCATTAACATTACAAACTGCTGAATTATCTGCACAAGCATTTTGGAGATCACCATTTACATCATTAGCTGATATTACACAATTAGTTGAATTCATCGTATTAGATGTAGATCGTACTGGTAAAGTGGAAAATAATAAAGTTCTTGCTGATATTACTATCGCACGTGCAAGTGATTTAGGTAATAATGATCAAGAATATTATATTAGATCACATCTTGGTGGTATTTTACATGCTGGTGATTCTGTAATGGGATATTTTATTGTTAATTCAAATTATAATTCTGATCTTTTTGATGAATTATCTTATGATCAAATACCTGATGTCGTCTTAGTGAAAAAATTATATCAAAGAAAGAAATCTAAAAAAAATAGAAGTTGGAAATTAAGAAGAATGGCAAAAGAACATAAAGATATTATTAATGATAATCATCATCCAAGTGAACATATCTCACGTGCAGAAAGACAAGAATTGGAACGTTCTGAACGTGATTATGAATTATTTTTACAAGAATTAGAGGAAGATGAAGAATTAAGACAAAATGTTAACTTGTATAAACAAATTAGTAACGATGAAAGAGAAAATAATGAAGATGATGATGAAAGTGATGGGTTTGATGATGATGATGATGATGATGATAATAATGTACCTGGAATTGATCCAGATCAATTATTAGATGAATTAGATGAATTAACATTAGATAATCCAGTAGATTATGAAAGTGATAATGAACAAGAAATTAAAGAATAATTTTTTTCCTGTTTCATATAATTTTAATGCATTAAAAATAAAATTGCTATAATATATATATATATATATTATAATTCCATTTGTATCTCTCCATATACATATATCTATGTATATTTTTTTTATTTATTTAACAAAGCAATTCGGACTTATTTTTTATTTATTTACAGTTCATGTTATTTTTTGTAATTATTTTTTGCAATTTTTTGTTTTTTTGTTGAGTGAAAATAGACTATTATCGATCTAAATAAATACTTGCAAAGATATCTTTAACCATGTCTAAATGACAACCTTTAATTAAGTAAAGTATAAAATGTACCAATTTGCAAATTTCAAAATTTCAAAAAAATCGAAATTGAAAAAAAACAAAAAAAAATTAAATGTAGATTAAATGTAAATAAAACTTAAAAAAATAACAAATTCCTATATGAAATGGTCAATAAGAGAAAGAATATAGAATTGAAAACTGATCAAGATTCACCAGTGAAAGAAGTGAAAGAGAAAAAAATTAAATTAGATGCATATTTTAAAAATAATAAATTAAATAAAAATAAAATTAAAATAAAAGTTGATGATGATGATGATGATGATGAAATTGATAATGATCAAGAGAATAATAGGGAATTGAGTAAAGAAGATACTACGGGGGAATCAACTAAAGACGATACTACGGGTGATAGCAAAGAAAATACTACAGAAGAAAGTAAAGAAGATAGTTCAGTGGAAAAGAAAGATGATACTATAGATGAAAATGATACGAAAAATGAAACTAAAGATGATTTAAATAATGATACTAAACCAATTAAAGAAGACACAAATCATGGTGAAGTTGATAATGATGAAGTTGATAATGAACAAATTGATAAGGGTAAAATTGAAATCAAATTAGAAGAAGATAAAGACACAATAAAAGAAACTGAATCCACTAATGATAAACCAATTAATGATAAAACCACAATAGATGATGATACAAAAGGTATTGTTAAATTTGAATTTGATAATATTGAATATAAATTTAAAGAAAGAGCTAGTGTTATTGAAGAAAAAGAAGGTAAAATTGAATTTCGTGTTGTAAATAATGATAATTCAAAAGAAAATATGATGGTTTTAACTGGTTTGAAAAATATTTTCCAAAAGCAATTACCAAAGATGCCCAAAGAATATATTGCAAGATTAGTTTATGATAGATCACATTTATCAATGGCCGTAGTGAGGAAACCATTAACAGTTGTTGGTGGTATAACATATAAACCATTTAATAATAGAAAATTTGCTGAAATTGTATTTTGTGCAATTTCATCTACTGAACAAGTACGTGGGTATGGTGCACATTTAATGAATCATTTAAAGGATTATGTTAAAAATACATCACCAATAAAATATTTTTTAACATATGCAGATAATTATGCAATTGGTTATTTTAAGAAACAAGGTTTCACTAAAGATATAACATTAGATAAGAAAATATGGATGGGTTATATTAAAGATTATGAAGGTGGTACATTAATGCAATGTACTATGCTGCCGAGAATAAGATATTTAGATAGTGGTAAAATATTATTATTACAAGAAGCTGCAATTAGACGTAAAATTAAAACAATTTCCAAATCACATATTATAAGACCCGGGTTAGAACAATTTAAAGATTTAAATAATATAATACCAATTGATCCAATGAGTATACCAGGATTAAAGGAAGCTGGTTGGACACCAGAAATGGATGAATTAGCACAAAGACCTAAAAGAGGACAACATTATGCAGTAATACAAAATTTATTAATTGAATTACAAAATCATGCAGCAGCATGGCCATTTTTACAACCAGTTAATAAAGAAGAAGTACCTGATTATTATGATTTTATTAAGGAACCAATGGATCTTAGTACAATGGAGGTAAAATTAGAGAATAATAAATATACAAAGATGGATGAATTTCAATATGATGTTAAATTAATTTGTAAAAATTGTCGAATGTATAATGGTGAAAATACATCATATTTTAAATATGCTAATAGATTAGAGAAATTTTTCAATAATAAATTAAAGGAAATACCAGAATATTCACATTTAGCGGATTGATAAAATTTTAATATATAATATGTGTAATTTTTTTCTCTTTATATTTTAATATTATATTATTTTGATTATTAGTTTGATTATTATTTGATTAAAATTGGTATATATGATTAATATATAGATATATGTTATGGAAAAAATTATGTAAAAATTAACTCATTTGGACATCATTATCATTATTATTTTCATTTTCTTGTTGTTGTTTTAAATCATTAATAATTTCCTTTGTCTTTTCATTTGAATAAATTTGGAACCCATTTTCCTTAGTGATTGAACATAATTGTGCATTATTTTCATCTAATTTTTCCTCCATAACTTGTTTTAAAATTTTTAAAGTTAATAATTCAGCATCATGTAAATTTAATGAAGAATGCCATTCATTTTGTAATTCAGATTGAGCACCTTCAGAACCAGAACCGATAGCCTTTGCATTATAACGATAGAATGTACCACTTGGTTCAGCATGATACAATTGATAACCATTATCATTATCGAATCCACCAATTAATAAAGCTACACCGAATGGTCTTGACATTAATCTTTCTTCACCAGAAGCACCTTCACCGAATCTCAATGCTAAATCACAAATACTTTGTGTTAAAGTTTCAATATTTATCATTTCATCATAATATAAATTATGTTGAACAGATTGTGTTCTAGCATGATTTATCATTGAATTTGCATCAGCGGTTAAACCAGACATAGCACAACCAACATGTGAATCAATTTCTAATATTTTTTCAATAGAATCATTTTCTAATAATGGTGAAGTAACACGTTTCTCAACACCAAGAATAATACCTTCATTAGTGACAATACCTATTGCTGTTGAACCTAATTTAATTGCCTCTAATGAGTATTCTACTTGAAATAATCTACCTTCTGGAGAAAAAGTGGAGACACCACGATCGTATTCACTTCTCGTTAGAAACATTTTGGCCTTATATGTGTCACTGATTGTAATTAATTTGTATAATTTGTATATATATCTTATTAAGATAATTAATAAATTTGTATGTAATTATAATAGGTAATGAAATGCCAAAAATCGTATTTCCCAAAAGGGAAATCGCCACTGTCACGTGGATTCTTCGAAAAACTCCAAAAGTCACGTGCCAATGCACCACGTGCCAAAGTCACGCCGCACGGAAACGGAAACGGAAACGGAAACAAGGCGCCCCTTTCCTGATTTGCAAATTGCCAATCGGCGGCCGTCGGTTCGTACGAACTTCCGTTTCGGGAAAACCGCAGATTAAATTAAATTAATTGGGAATAAAATCTTGAGGGTCTCCGAAATTCACTCAATTTCTATTGTCAATTACAAATTGCCATTACAATTGTCATTTTTTGCTCGTTTTTCACTGTGCTGTGCGGAATTTGCTTCTGTTAGTGAATTGAAAGTACACTCAATCTATGCTGTGATATGTATGGTTCTTATACGCTGTATGATGGTGCAATTGTGGAATTGTTTGGCGATACATTTGCAAAGAAGTGGTTATATATTGATATGAATATCGTACCTCTACACTAAAACAACACACGCACACGCACATACACCAATTATATTCAATTATCACTCAATTAATCAGTATATTCCTATTTCCCTTTTGGGTATTAGAATCGCGCTATTTAATTTAACTATACAATATTATTAATTATTTATCCTGGTATATATACGTTGTGTTGTAAATTATAACGGGTCTTATAATATCATTTCTTGCAATTATCAATTACAAATATATATATTTACAGTAATATATATTACTATCTACAGTTTTTCAAAGGAAAGGATAAAATTATTCGGAATCTTCAAAATAATTTATTATATCTCTTCGCATATAATATATCGTAAAAATGGATTCCACAATTAATAAAAATAACGGTGTTTATTTACAATTAGAACAATTAGCAAATACTTTTTTAATTACAATTAGAATTAAATGGGTTGATATTAATAATTTTAATGCAAATAATGCAATATTAATGCAAATTACAAATATTTTATTTTTAGAAAATGGTAATATTATAAATTCAATTTATATAGAAGATTATGAATATTTATTAGATGCAAAAAGATTAAATTTAATAAAGGAAAATAATTACACTTTCGAATTTAAATTACAAGAATATGAAAATGAACAACAACAAAATGAGATAATAGTTGATGATTTTAAATACGATATCGTTATACAATGTCAATTTAAGAAAAAAATTAATTTAAATAACGTACTTGCACAATTACCACAAATCTTAAACAATAATGACAAAATTAAGGATAAACATACTAAAAAGGTAATTGAATTTTCATCAATTAGTTACAATTTCCATGCATTAACACATCCAAATAATATTTTTATTGGTAATATTGACCCTAATATAACTTTAATAGATTTGAAAAAATTATTTATTGAATTCGGTCCAATTATTTCAATTAAATTAATTGATGCAACCAGTAAAAAGCAACAACAACAACTTGATAACAATAATAATAATAATAATAATAATAGTCATGATAATTTAACTAATTTTGGATTTGTTTCATTCCAATTAGGTTCACAAGCATCAAATTGTATTAATAAATTAAATAATTTTAAATTAGGTAAATTTAATTTATTAATTAATTATCATGTTGAAAGAAAGGAAAGAGAAAGATTATATTATGATCGTTTAAATAATTCAAATATTATTTCTAATAATAATAACACTTTATTAAAGAATAAAATTTTAGATTCAGATTCAGAATTTAAATGTGTCTTTATTGGTAACTTACCTAAATTTATTGACAATGATAACAATAACAACAATGATAACGACAAATGTAACAAGATAATTACTTCAGATATGATTCTTAATTTAGTGAATGATAAATTGAAACATTTTTTTAATAATTTTGAAATTTTATCATCTTATTTCCCCACTGAATCATTCAATTTATCTAATGATAATAATAAAATATCAATTACAAATAATCAAGTATTGAAAGGTTATGGGTTTATTAAAGTGGCAACACATGATGAAGCAATGAAAATTATTGAAATTTTAAATAATTTTAAATGGTTTAATAATAATTTAATCGTTAATAAAGCAATTCAAAATAGAATTAGTCGTAATAAATTACATTCAAATAATAATCATTCAAATATTATAATAATAATAATAATAACAATAACAATAACAATATTAATAATAATATCTCAAATCCTGTATCACCTAATTTTTCAAGAAATTCAAGTTACTTAGATGTACCAAATTTTTTACCGATACCACAATTTATAATACCACCACCTTTACAAAAATCAAATTCATTTAATAACAATAATAATAACAATAATAATAACAATTTAAATAATGATAATGTATCAAGAAGTTCAAGTATTTCCTCTATTTTAATGAACCCAAAATCACCAAATTCACAACCAATGTTAACCACTATATCAAATGGTACTAATATTAGTTCAACAAATTTATTAAATACACCAATGAATAAATTAAAATTAAATAATAATAATAATAATAATAATAATGATCCAATGAAAAATACTATTTGTAATATTCCAATAATGCCAACACAAATTATTAATTCACCACCACCATTAACAGCAATCCCATTAAATTCCCCACCAAATAATTTTCCAATACCAACAATTAATTCAATGGATTCAATATCACCACAATTTATACCAACTTTTTTACCAAAAACACCAACAATATTAACATCATCACAAAATCAATCACAACTAATGAATAATAATAATAATAATAATAATTTCAATTTACCAAATAATTTACCAATACCATTAAATTCACAACAAGAATCAAATATTTATGTTAAAAATTTACCCTTAACTTGGAATGATTTTAAATTAAATTCATTTTATAATAAATTTGGTATTATTATTAGTGCTAAAGTTATTACTATTGATGGTAATAAAAAATTTGTGAAAGATAATAATATTGAAAAGGTTGAAAAGAAGAATAATGATGACAATGATGACAATGATGATGATAATGGCTGAAAATAATGACAATGAAGAAAATGAACAAATTGATAAAAAGGAAAATAAATCTAAGGGTTATGGATTTGTTTGTTTTGAAAATCCAATTGATGCCTCTAGAGCCATTATGGCTACCAATGGATTTGCTCTTGATGATAAACATATTTTAGAAGTTTCATTTGCAAATAAAAAGAGAAATAATTCACACACCAGTAACAACAATAACATTAACAACTATCGTAATAACTATAATTATAATTATAATTATAATAAAAAGATAAATCAATTCAATAATAGTATCAACGATGAATTAAATTATAACCAAAAATTTATTAATGCATTATTATTTGAACAAAATCAAATTTTTTTACAACAACAACAACAGCAACATAGAAATTCTATGTTTAATAATTTCCCACAACAGTTTAATGGTTTTGAATTAACTAACATTAATTCAATGCCACAATTTATTCCATATAATGCACCATTACCATATCAATTTGAAATTAATAATGAATAAAATTATATATTTTTTGTATAGAAGAATTAAATAGATAAAAAGGAAAGAATGCTAATTTTTTTTGTTTGCCTTCTTTGCATATCCATACTTTTAAAATTAAATTTGTAAATGATACAATAAATGTTTATTGTTTATTAATTGGAATTATTTAAGAATACATAATTTTATATTATTTTTTTTTTTTTAGTTTTAATCTATCTAATTCAATAAAAAATATTATTGAGAATTTCATTAATTAATTATTAAGTGATGATAACGATTTAATTATTTTTTATATTTCTTCTTTAATTTGATTAAATAATAAATTAATTTGTTCATTATCAGAATGTAATTCTCTTTTCAACATATTTAATCTTGATAATAATGGTTCCATTTCATTATTTAATACATTTTTAACATTATCATTATTCATTAAATTATTTTTATTTAATGTTAATAAAATATCACTAATACAAATAACTGATTGTGTTAAATCTTGCATATTACGAAATAAAATTTTATTAGCATCAAAATTATTTTTATTATAAAAATCAATATCATTATTAACAGCAGTCATTGATGATGAAATATAACTTTGTGCAGTTATACTATTATGTTTATTCATAATATTATTTGAAACAATGCCATTAACCGCAACATTATTATTAGTATTAGTATTAGTATTAATATTATTACCTTGTGGTGGGACATAACCAGGTGATGTATTCATTTCATTAATTGCATTATAATTAATACCCATTTCAGGTGTTCTTCTATGTAAATTAATATGATTTTGAATTGTATTTGAATAAGCAATGGGCATTGAAGTTAAAATATTATTTGGTAATCCACCAGCAGATTTAGATAATGGTATAACACTAGGAACTGCAGTGGGAGCACCATTTGATAAAGCAGATGATAAATTTGATGGTATATTACTATAATTTAATGGTGATGTTAAATTTGTAATATTTGAATTTGAATTTGAATTTGTAACATTTTCATTCATAAATATACTTTGTTTAAACATTTGTTGTGATGGTAATAAATTTTCTTGTAAACGAATCTTTTGTAATGGTATTGGTTGTGGTTGTTGAAAAATTTGACCATTATTATTATTATTAATTGAATTTGAATTTGATATTGGAATTGATTGATTTATAGAATTATTATTTGGAATTGATATTGATGGTTCCACAGATTTAACAATTGAATTTCTATTAGCAGAAAATCTTTCAATTGGTTGTGAATTTGTTCTAATAACAGGTGATGTTATTTTATTCATTGGTGCTGAGACACAACTTGTACTTCTTTCAAATTTTTTATTATGAATTATACTAGTAGAATTAGAATATATTTGATTATTGTCCATTGAATTATTGATTTGAATCTTATCAGTTGTACTATTATTAATTGGTGTTGGATCATTTGTATTATGGATCGTATTATTGGTATTATTATTATTAACAACATTTGAATTATCATTTTGTACAATATAATTAATTGATACTGGGAATAAAACATTTTTCCTTTTACCATCTCTACCGACACCAGTTGATTTTCTTTGAATCTTATGTAATTGATCCACATCAGCATTTTTATTGAAAAGACCACTAGAATGTGAAAAGAACCAAGTAATTAATTCTCTATCGTTTCTAGAGTTACCATTTTCACGTCTATGTTTTTGTTCTAAGCTTGATAATTTATGGAAACCGTACATATGTAATTGTCTTACGAAACTGGAAACATTACCATGTTTAAAATATTTTTTCAATACTTTATTAGCGAATTCCTTTGTATATGGTCTTAACATGAATATAGCATCATCCTTTTCGTACCAATGAATTAAATCATTTAATTCCTTTTCCTCTAGTATAGAGAATAATTGATGAATAAAAGTTTTACCTTGCATTTTAATTTTTTTTGTATTGGAAATAATTAACACAAAAAAATATGGGGTTAATAAAATAAATTGTTGTTTATAAACTACAATAAAAATAAGAATTGATTGTTTAAGTATTGTTCCAAAATAAAATAAATAGAAGAATTAAAAAATGCAAACAGAATTATGTAATGCAAATGGAAGAATAATTAATTTTGATTAAAATGTATAATTATATATATAATAAAATATAATCGAATTGCTTCGAGAAAGAATAAAATATGAGATAATTTGAAATTAAAGTAGTAGGAACAATTTCAATAAAAACCCAAAGACAATAGATTTTATTAAACAAGAAAGATCTTTCAAAAAAACCCAACATTTCCCACAGGAAAGGGCGTACAACCGCAACACAATAGAGACCTTACATAATTAACAAGAAGCGAAATTCCCAAAAACAAAAATGCACACAGAACTTCCCGTAGAACAGAAGGGGAAATCTAGATCCGGGTTTCGAGAGTTTTTTATCATGCTGCATTTGCCCAGTGGGCAGTCCGCACGCTGCGCCGTTTCCGTGCGCAACTTTAAAACCAATTAAACAACGGGAACTTTCCGAGTCCAAACAATAGCACTGCTTTTCTATTGTTTGGGACCGTCTTTTGTCTTTGTGGAATCCGAACTCTAAATCTCGAACAAGGTTTTCTTTTTTTTTCCCAGCGTTGCTTTTTCCGCAACGTGTTCCGCCAATCGCGCTCGAAACCGGTTCCCAATGGGGAAAGAGCAATTAAATCCGTTTATAACCGATACTTGTTTGGATTTACCGCGCAATAAATTCGTAGTATAAAAAATAAATTAATTTAAATTCTTTGCAATGGGTAAGATTCGGTTTTTAATTATAATAAATCCGTAATTTTATTAAATCGTTTTACTTTTATTTTATGTAAAATGGTTAATTTTAATGTACTAATTTCATAAGAATTGTATAATTGCCTATAATTTAATGCTTCTTGGCCTATACAGAAACAAAATTGATGTAATAAAAGTGTCTTCTGCACACATATTTCTTCTTGAGTGATTTCTTGTTTTTGTAATAAGTTTATTGGAAATTTAATGTTAAACGATTCCCTATTTTCTTCTAATCATTACCTCATTGTTTGTTGTGGTCTCCTTTTTTGAAATTTTATTTCTTCAAATAGTAATAATATTAATTTGTTCTCTTCAGTAATTAATTAGTTCTCTTCAGTAAATTAATTGGTTTACATTACCAATTGTTCTTTGAATTTTGTTTCCATGGAGAAATTATCTTTTCGTCAATTTACAATTTATTATTAATAGATCCATTTTTCTGGGTTTGGGTTTTGACATTGTGTCGTGCACGGTTTTAAAGTAATTTCTTAATTTTGCATTTTGAATCATATTAAACATGGGTGCTACTGTGTTTCTCTCATTTCAATTTACCTTTTATCTTATTTTGACTTTTAAACTTTTTTTTTTTACTAATAAATTACTGATTCTATAATAAGTTATAGGGGTATATAATTATATGTAGTTGTTAGGGTTCTGGAAACGTTAAGAAATTGATTTTCTTCGTGATAAGGAAATTTAATACATTCACCGATTAATCAAGTGATCATTTATTTCTTCCTTCAATCTAATTTTTTTTGTAAAATATGAAATTATCTCCTCTATTCCACAATTTTTTGGCTTATATTTCTAATTAATAAGAAAGATTTATTCTTTTTGAGGAGTCTTTCTATTGTTTTGGTGGGAAATATAGAATCATTCATTTTAATGACTAAAAGTTATTAAACATTTCTACTTCCAATTACTTAAATTTATTAACTATTATCCTGTAGTTATATCCTCTTCTTACTTTTCTAAAGTATTTGCTTCCCCTCAAATCCAGTGAAAGAGATACCCACTACAAATAAGTAGATGAGAATTTTTTGAAATTCTTTATCCCTATTATTATACATTAGTAGTAAATGCATGTATTACAAATTCATTCTTATCCAAGAAAAAATTGTCATTCATTAACTAATCCATTATTTGAATTATCAATTTTACTTCTTGCCATGTTCTCCTATAATATTATTACTACATTTATAAACTTAATAAATTAAATAAAGTTTTATTAATATCAAAATCCGGTATATTATAACGAATTATTGGAGCTTCAAGAGCTAGATCTTGAATTAAAGAATCGAACCAAGTAACTATTTCGCATTACAAGATTTTAAAGAAACAATCACTGATTTTAGGCAAGTTTTCTTTTCACTATTGCCATTGATTTGATTTGATTAATTTTATTATTCTCTTGTAAAATTTATAGACACATTGTTTAGTAAATTTTCCTATAATATAGGGATGTTGCATCACACAAGAAGTAATTATTTTTTTCTTGCAGTAAGAATATCTTTACCATTGTGGAAAAATTACCTTTAATAGTAAAATCTATAGTTTAATTTATTCCTCGGATTTTTTTTATTAATTTATAATGAAAGTTTAAGTTTTAATGTTAGAGAGAACAAAAGAACTACATTTTAAAGCAGGTGGGTTTTATTTAACTAGTTTATATTTGTCTTTATTGGCTATTTAGAAAATGATGATATCATATTGTTCAACAGAATTTAATTTATATTGTAAAAATATTTTCCAATAGATTTACCAATTATGTGTTGAAAAAAAAAAAATGAAAAAAGAATTCCATTAAAAACCGTGGAGAAATTTTTTTTTTCATTAAAAGCTGAAATAATTTACTCTTATGTTGATCAGCAAAAATCATGAAAACATAAAATTTCTCGGGAGTTGATCCTATCGAAGAAGATTCACAATCAATAAATTCTACGGAAATTTCAATATTAAATTTAACAAGATAATTATTGAACATATCAAAGAAAAAGGAAAAATAATTTTAAAATTAACAACATCCGCATCTATTGTTTAATAAACCTTTTGTTCTGAAAGAGTAATTTGCCAGGAATTAAAAAATTAAAAGCGAAAATTGAAATGTAAAATTTCTTCTATTGCATAATAGATTACTTAATATACACTGCATTATTTTCTTAGTAAAATTATCAAACAAAAAAAAAATTAATAAACTCGGATTGACAACTGCCGAGTATTGGTAAATAAGTTTCCTAGAGATCAATTTAAAAGAGAAAAAAATAATGATTTGAGGAGAAATTTAAATTAATGTTAAATTGTATGAAAAAAGTTAATAATGAAATTCATTGAATGTGGGAAGAATTAAAATTTTAAAAATTTAAAATTTAAATGATATAACAATAATTAATAACCCCACTTTACTATTATTGTATTTGTCAATTATTTGAAACAATTTAAAATTATATTTGAATTTGTTCCTTGGCAAATTGGTATTGATTGAGTTTATTAAATTTAGCGAGAACATTTTTGACAAAAAAAATATTTTACAAAGACCAATCCTTCTGAAAACATTCGATCACATTCAAAAGTTTTATTTGTTTTTTAAGTCAAGTACAAGCCCCTATAGTGGGATATTATCATTTGCTATACTTAAATAAACTTTACTAACAATTATTAACATTAAAATTACAAATAAATTTTAAATTAATTTCGATCAAAAAAAGAAAAAAAATCAAAAAATTTCTTATACTCTACGCAATTTTAGTGATTAAACAATAAGATTACAATAAATTGTTGATGAAATTTACAATTAAACTTTAATCTACTAATCAATTTGTTTTTTTTCCTTTGAAAAATTCTATTGAATTACTAAATGTTGTCAAAAAATTCTATGACCATTATAATGTAAGTAATAATTTTTCATTAAATATTACTATATTGTTGACCTGTAATGACTTCATTTGAAACTATATTATTTAACTATTAATAAGTTGTTGTTTTTACAAACACATGATAATAAAATGGTTTAACGTGCAATTTTAATTGCTAATTCATGAACAATTAATTGGAAATTTTCTTTGTTGCCTTATAACATATAAATTATGATAAAAATTTAAAAATTTAAAAATTGAAATATCTTTAAATATGATGTAAGATTGAAATTTCCTTTCATTATTCAACTTTTCTTTTTTCTGGGCCATCTTTTGGTGTAATAAGGATTATCATTTGACGTCAAAATTATAAAATTATAAAAAGTAAAGGAACATTATATTATTGAAGGAACATTATATTGTTAAAGGAAATCAAATATAAAATTTCAAAAAAATTAACAATTTGGAAAGTGGAGTTTTGGAAAATGGAGTTTTGGAAAATGGAGTTTCAACAAAATGCTAAAGGTTTATTGAATTCAATTATTTATTAAAATATAGGAAATAACTTGGAAAAATTTCTTTAAGCCTCAATGTTTCTTTTTCTTTCTTGACAATTTGCCTGAAATCAAAGAAAAAAAAACATCGATATTAGTCTATGAAAATTTTATAAACCAGTTGATTAATATAAATTACTCATGAAATTGTTCACGTTTTACTTCAATGTGTTATTTTATTAAATTAAATTTATTAAATTAAATTAGTTCCATTTCTATTCCATTTTCTTTTTGAAACGATTTGCAATATCGAAACTATTATTAAAATGGACAATTTGATAGAAACTTAGTCCCATTTTTAAAACCCCATAAAAAATATGTTCCAAAAATTATTGAGTGTTTTCTTTAATTACAATATTACACCACTTGATTAATTAAATAAATTTGAAATATTAAATTCCATTTTACAACAATTTGATTATGAAATAACAATACCAAAGAAAAAAACCACATCAATAAATTCTTCAACATACATTATTTTCCTCTGAGGAAAACCCTCATTCACAATAAACTTTAAATACAACGGCAGTAAAAAAAAAAAATCAAATACAGTAAAATTCAACAGTACAAATTAAAATTATTGTTATGCGGGAATTCAATTGTTTGAAGAACCATAAGAATGTTAAAATTTAACATGTGGCAAACCCGTTATGATTTTGTAAAGATACGGTTATTTGAAAAAAGATTGTTTTACAATTTATTAAAATAAGGTATTCATATGAAAGTTTTGATTTACTTTTGTTTGTTTGTTTGTTTGTTGAATTAGGATGCGCAAATGAGTTTTAATCAAAATGGTAACTTATCTATGAATAACATTGAAATAGCAAGATTTTAGTAAATTTAAATAAGTTAAGAAACGTATTCTTTACATCCAGAACAAAACTTCTTAACAGTAATAAAGAAATTTCTAGCATTTAAATTTAATCACCATATCACTTGCAGCAACTTACATTACTGAAAATGGGATGGATATTTCGGTTATTGGCGAACAATTCAATTTGTAAAAATAATACAATTTCAATAATAATTAAAATAACTCAAATTTACCAAGAAACAAGCGTACAAAAGTTAATTAATTAAAATTAAAATTAAAATTTTACATTTTTTCTCGAAAAATTTATTATAATCGGTTTTAATTTTTTTTATACAATTTTTTTTAATCAATTTGGGGAAATTAGAAAGTTTGATTAATTAATAACGTTACTTAATACAATAGTTTTTCCATTAAATTTCTATTGTTTTAAAAATTAATTTTAAATTCAGTGCATTAATTTTTTATGCAATTGATAAAATTTTAGAAAAAATTAAATCTTAATTTTAACAAAATTGATTAAATTTTCTTATTTGAAACTTTTAACAATAGTTAAATTGGTGTATTGTTTAAATTGTTTTAAAATTAATATATGAAATTTTAAATGATTAAATTTTTATTGAATCAATGATCTTGATTAATTTTTTGTATTTACGTATTTTATATATTTACATATTTTTGGTTAAATATCTACTTTAGCTAAAGTAATCCAATTTTCAATTGGCCCCTCACATTTAACAATTTTAAAAGTACCTGGTATACTCCAATTAACATCAGTTTCCCTATTAAATGACCAATATAATTGTGAATCCGTTAAAAGATTTGAATTTTTTTCAATTAATTTAACATCTAATGCATCTTGTAATCTTTCTTGAATAATTCTAATATAAGCTTTACTTATTGGATTTAAATCAGAATATAATAATGAAACATGTGGTTGGAAAATTTTATTTTGATTTTTTTCATCTACATACATTTCATTAATTATTTTTTGAATTGAAATTAAATATTTATTATATTTACAATTTAATACAATTTTTTTAAAAAATTGTTTACCAATTGTAATACCATCAAATGAAATTAATGGATTATTATTACTATTGGAATTATTAGTATTGCTAGAATCAGTATTATTATTTGTATTATTAATATTTAATTTTTTTAAGATTGGTTGCATTGCAGCCACACAAGTTGTTAAAACTTGATTAATTGAATCTTGATCATAACATTTTAAATTTGTATTTAATGTAATATGTGGTTCAAAAATAGGTGAATACGGGAATAATGTTTGTAATGATATAATTAATTGTTTTAATAATTGATATGTTAATGAATCATGTGGGGGACAATACCATAATGCAATTGACATTACTAATCTTTTTCCTTGTTCTTCTTTTTTTTGTTGTATGTATTTTTTGGTTAATCTCTGTAATTAACAAATTGTAAGGGATCAAATTTTACAATATTTACATTTTCTTTTTCCTTTCTTTTTCTTTTTTCTTTTTTCTTTTTTTTTTGTAGATTTAAATTTCTCGAAGAAGAGGAAAATTGTTGTGGCCCTTAAAAATTTCTATTGTTTCTGCAATTTGCCTTTCACAATTTGAGTTACGCGGTTATCGGGTGTATGTTGTTAATGTTGATTAAGGTTAGGTTGTGTGCAGGTTGTGTGCAGGTTGATTGTAGTATTTAATAATGTTGTAGTGGTGGGTTGTGGGTTGCGTTAACAACGATAAATCCAGTTGACAGTACAAAAGCTTGTTTTATAGTTGTTCAAACGGTTGTGTGTGTGTTTCTGAGTATCGCTGATGACATTGGACACAATTCTTGTATGTGGTTTCTTAGCATTTGGTGTTTACGTTTCCAACCCACAGAACAACTGCAATTGTTAATATGTAAATTAAATACACCGCGTCACGTGCTGCCAGCACGTGAAACTGTTCGTGCGGAGTGAGAAACAACTTCTGTAATAACTCTTGTAATAACTCTTGTAATAACTGGTTTCAAATGGTGTACCATGTAATATACAATTCTTATTGAGATATTTAAGTATATAACTTTCGTATTGGTTAATGATGACGTCTATGTAATTTTAATACTCTCCTTTTCTAGGGGTATTGGTAGTGGGGAATAAAGTTTTTTCAATTGCATTCCCAACTGCTTAAAGTATTTCAAAAATTTAAATATTTTAACTGTAACGTACGATATTAAATAACTTTAATAAATCCCTCATTACTAACTTTTGGAAACTACATTTTCATCAATATTGTAATAAACATTCTTAAATTATTAAAACAGCTTTCTAACATTTTAATTATGGGGAAATAAAGATAATATTCTTGTTTTCATCATGGTTTTTACTTGATTATCTTTTCTAAGAGGAAATAAACTGTCATCTCTTTTACAATAACAATCTTAACATATTCTAAATTACACATTTGAGAACATTCAAACGTATTTGTTATGGCAAATATTATCATGAAAAATAACAGGAATGGAAAATTTTGTACTCTGTATGTAACTATTCTTTACATTTGAACCTTGATTAAAATTTCTGAGTAAACAATACAAATAAATATGTTATTATTTTCTCCAATTTTATTTGTTTATTTGAAATAATCAAATTTTTATTGTAATGCAATTATAAAATTGAAATTTTAACTAAATCTAAAATTTTTTTGATTAAACTTAAATTTTTTGTAATCAAATTCTTCTTTCTTTAAAAGAAATTCTTACAAAACAATCTTATTTAAATAATAAGTATACATATAGAAATATAAAAATGGAAAATTTCAACATTCTCTCTTAAGTTTCGTAACTTTTGTTAATTTATTCAAGAAAAGTCTTCTCAATCACACAAAAACTTATGCACTTGTAAGTTCCTTTTTTTACAAACATCATAATTTTCTATCACTCATTATAAGAACCATCCCTCCTCTCTTCATCATATCAAACATTTTTTACGTCGCAGTCCATCGAACAAATTTATTTCAAAATTTCTTTTTCCGGAAATTGAAAAAAAAAAAAAAAAACAATTTAAAATTAAAATAAAATTTTTCAATCTCATCGCAAATTTTCTATTAACAACCCACTAATAAAAAAACCAAAAGAAAACATTTAATCAAGATGGCTAGAAAAGGTAGAGCTGCTATCTTACCAAACAACATCATTCTTTTACAAAACTTAGTTAAACGTGATCCACAATCATATCGTGAAGAATTCTTACAACAATATTCACATTATGAATCATTACGTGATATCTTTATGTTAAATGGTATGTCATCATCTATTGGTGCTGATGGTAATAGTATTACTATTGCCGCCAATGAAGATGTTAATGGTAACAGTGCATCAGCTTCCACTGCTCAGTTGATCGAATTAATTGGATTTGTATCACAAGTTTGTTCTTGTTTCCCAAAGGAAACAATTAATTTTACAAATGAATTAAAACAATTATTATTAGAACATCATAAAATTTTACCATTTGAATTAAAGGAAAAAATATTAACTTCATTAACAATGTTAAGAAATAAAAATGTTATTACACCAGAAGAATTAATTCAAACACTTTTCCCACTTTTAATTACTTATTCAAGTCAAGGTAATTCATTAGGTATTAATTCACATGCTAAAGAATTAAGAAAATTAATTTATAATAATTTAATTTCATTATTGAAAAGTTGTAATACTGGTTCTAAAAATCAAAAATTAAATAAATCAACACAAGCATTATGTTTTAATTTATTAGATCAACCTGATTCACAAGGTATTTGGGCCGCTAAATTAACTAGAGAATTATGGAGACGTGGTATTTGGGATGATTCAAGAACTGTTGAAATTATGACACAAGCTGCATTACATGATGATGTTAAAGTTGCCATTTCTGGTGTTATGTTCTTCTTAGATGCTGATAGAGAACGTGAAGAAAATTTTGAAGAAAATAGTACAGATTCTGATGTTGATGTAGATAAATTAAGACATCAATTTCAAATTAATAAAAAGACAAGTAAACGTGGTAAAAAATTAAATAATGCCATTAAGACAATTAAGAAAAAAAATAAAAATAAACAAGATGGTGGTAATTTATTAAATTTTAGTGCTATTCATTTATTAAGAGATCCACAAGGTTTTGCTGAAAAATTATTTAAAGAACATTTATCTGGTAAAAAAAGTAATAAATTTGATATGGAACAAAAAATTCATATTATGCAATTAATTTCAAGAATGATTGGTACACATAAATTAATTGTTCTTGGTATTTATACATTTTTCTTAAAATATTTAACACCAAAGCAAAAAGATGTTACTAGAATTATGGCCGCCGCAGCACAAGCATGTCATGAATTAATTCCACCAGAGACATTAAATATTATGGTTCGTAAAATTGCTGATGAATTCGTATCTGAAGGTGTTGCATCAGAAGTTGCAGCAGCTGGTTTAAATACAATTAGAGAAATTTGTACTCGTGCACCATTAGCCATTGAAGAAACACTTTTACAAGATTTAGTTGAATATAGAGGTTCTAAAGCTAAAGGTGTTAATATTGCCGCTAAGGGTTTAGTTTCATTATATAGAGAAGTTGCACCAGAAATGCTTAAGAAGAAAGATCGTGGTAAAACTGCATCAATGGATATTCAAAATTCTAAGAGAGAAGGTAAAGAAAGTAAAAGACCACAATTTGGTGTTGAAAATACACAACATGGTATTGCTGGTATTGAATTATTAGCTAATTGGAAACGTGCTAATGAAAATTCTGAAAATAATGAAGAAGATGATGCAAATTGGGAAGTTGAAGAAGATTCTGATGCTAATGAATCAGAAATTGAAGGTGATTGGGTTAATGTTGAAAGTGATAAAGAATATGATGTTAATATGGATGATAGTGATGATGAAAATGATTCCAAGAAGAAGGAAGATGATAAGGAAGAAGTATCTGATCTTGAATTAAGTGATGATGAAAATGAAAATGTTGATGACAATGAGGGTGAAGTAGTTCCAATGGATGCTGAAACTGCCTTTAGAGAAATTGCCTCTACACGTATTTTAACACCAGCAGATTTTGCTAAATTACAAGAATTACGTAACAATGAAGCTGTATCACAAATAATTGGTTATAAACAAACTAATGAAGAATTAGTGGATGCCACTAGATTAGTGGGTCCAGTTAAATATAAGCAAACACGTGAAGAAAGATTAGCAGCAGTATTAGAAGGTCGTGAAGGTCGTGAAAAATTCGGTTCACGTCGTGGTAAACGTGAAAATGCACATTCTACCACAAATCGTGAAAAGGCAAGAAGAAAGAATTTTGTTATGACAATTCATAAGAGAGCTGTGAGAGGTAAACAAAAGATGTCCTTAAGAGATAAACAAAAAGTTCTTAAAGCGCATATTACAAAGCAAAAGAAGAAAGGTTTCTAACCTGCTTATATATAAATGCCATATAATTTTATTAACTGTACATTATTAATCAAACATAAAATAGATTTAAATTGAATATTTTTTTTTATTTTTTTTCTATTATTTTTCATTTGAACCAATTAAATAAAAGGAGAGAGCCGTTCGACAAAAAAACACAAAAACCCACCCTTGATTTTTAATAATGTATATCAATCTGTAAGTTTTGATATATTCAAGAGACGAAGAAGTTTTAAAGAAAAGAAATTACAAAGAAATAATAATAAAATATGTTACACAATAATATTGTAAGAAGACCCTTAATAACGAAAAGATTACTTTCCTTGCATGAATTTAGATCACAACAAATATTAAATCAATATGGTGTAAATGTACCTCGTGGTTCTGTTGCCTTTACACCAGAGAAGGCAGCTGAGATTGCCCTAAGTATCCCCCAACGACAAATAGTGATTAAAGCACAAGCACAAACAGGTGGTCGTGGTCGTGGTTATTTTGATAATGGTATGAAACATGGTGTTCAAGTAATTAATAATGATTATAATACTGTAGAGGAAATTGCACGTAAGATGATTGGACATAAATTAATTACTAAACAAAGTGGTGATAAGGGTAAATTTGTTAGTGGTGTTTATATAGTGGAGAAATGTGATACATTAAAGGAATCATATTTATCAATATTAATGGATCGTTCTACACAAACACCATTAATCATATCATCTAGTGAAGGTGGTATGAATATTGAAGAAGTTGCTAAAACCACACCAGATGCAATAAAGAAATTCCATATAACCAATTTAGAAGAAGGTTTAACATTTGATATTGCACATCAAATTGCTGAAAGTTTAAAATTTGATCCCACATTAACTGCTGATACCACAGAGATGATATTAAGATTATATAAAATTTTCCGAGATAAAGATGCTACACAAATTGAAATTAATCCAATAAGTGAAATTAAACGTTCCCTTAATACAAATTTTAAATATTCTAATCAAAAAAATTTATCCAATGGTGAAAAAAAATATGAGACACAAAGGGAAGTAATGTGTATGGATGCTAAATTTAATATTGATGATAATGCATCATTCCGTCAAGAAGAATTATTCCAATGGCGTGATTTAACCCAAGAGGATCCACAAGAACATGAAGCTAAAAAATATGAATTAAATTTTGTTAAACTTAATGGTAATATTGGTTGTTTAGTGAATGGTGCTGGTTTAGCCATGGCTACCATGGATGTAATTAAATTAAATGGTGGTACACCAGCAAATTTTTTAGATTGTGGTGGTGGTGCTACACCAGAGACAATAAAGAAGGGATTTGAATTAATTATGTCACAAGAAGGTATTAGTTCAATATTTGTTAATATATTTGGTGGTATTGTACGTTGTGATCATGTTGCTGAGGGGTTAATTGAAGCGGCTAAAGAACTTAATATACAAGTACCTATTGTTGTTAGATTACAAGGTACTAATCTTGAGAAAGGTTTAAAGATAATTAAAGATAGTGGTATTCAAATATTTTCATTTGCTGAATTAGATCCTGCTGCTGGAAAAGTTGTTGAATTATCAAATACTTAAATTTAATTTAATTAAACCTCTATTGATGATGGTAAATTATGTAAATATTATATATAATACTATATTCCACTAGTTCAATTAAATTGCTATTTTTTTTTTTTTCATTCTTTCAATAAATTCAATGAATATGTTATGAATATTTAATTAATTAATTATTTATAGTTTGTTATATATTTATAGAAAGATATATTATTGTTTTAAATTTTGAATATTATTATTTTTCAATATCAAATCATTATCCTTATCTAAATTTTTCGGTTTTGAAGTAATTAAATAATTAAAACATTGTAACCAATCATCACCCTGCAAAGTTCTAAATTTAATAATTCTTGAACATTGCACCAACGCTGTCCCCGCCAAGAAGAAATTAACCGAAGCCAATAAATAATTTTTCGGTTTAATAACAAATGACCAACGTGTCCAAACTAGACCCGTTGCCAATAATGATAAATTTTGTGTACCGGATAATTTTTCCACTGGTCTAGCAAAATCATTAATACCAGCTAATACTAATGCCCATTTCATTGTAGGTGCCCAAAAATGAATTGTCTTGGGTCCCGTTGGTGAATTCCAAAAAATATTAAAAAATTGTGACATATTATTTTGTAATTGTGTTGTGTTGTGTTGTGTTGTCGTTGTAGTTGTATCTGTGTGTGTATAAGAATGCAATTTTGTAATGGTATAATAATAACGTTAAATTTAATACTGTTGAAACACTAATTGATGTTATTTATATATCCATTAAACCGACAAAACTGTTTAATTCGGCCGAACAATAAAACAATAGCACAACTGCACAGCCGCACGCGGTGTTAGGTGCTGAAATTACGTCGGTCTCCGGGCGGGCGTTTCCCTTTGCGGACACGGGTTACTCCTTTGGGAAGTGTCAATTGCAATCGAGGACAATAGCAATTTGAAAAAAAGGAACCGGGGATGTGAAAATGTGGGGTGGACCAATGAGGTTTGGGGATTGGTATTGGTTTTCAATTTTCACACTGCATAATTTGTTATTAAACTGTATTAATATAATGTAATGAAATATTGTAATAATATATTGTAATGTTAATAATAATGTTAATTCCGTTATAATTTCAATTTTTAGTACAGCGGTTACGTAATCTGGAGTGCTTACGCGAGGCGCTTACATAACCGTCACGTGTCAGCTGTAATATCCGGGCAACGGCCGTTCTGTTTTTTTTTGGTTTATAAAAATTAAAATTTCTTAAAATAGGGTTAAATTTAAACTATACGATATTGTTTTTCATATTTGAACAAGTACTATTTCATATTATTTTTATATACACACTATATTAGATTTTGATTAAATAAGATCTGTTTTTAATAGTTTAATCAATTAAGATAAGTATTCACTTTTTTTTTTTACTATTTTTCACGAATTTATTTATTCTATTCCATATTTCTTCAAATTAGCAACATCAAATTTAATCATTCATTAAATTAAAAATAAAAATAAAATATGTTCGATAATAGTACTATGTCACATGCAAAATTAGTAAGAGGTGCCACTAAGATTAAAATGGCACCACCAAAGGCTAAATATGTAGAACCAATTTTAAATGATATGAATAATTCTAAACATTTTAATTCAATTGTGAAAAATTTACAAGATAGATTATCAATGAATAATTGGATAATCGTATTTAAATCATTAGTTGTAATTCATTTAATGATTAATACAAATGATATTGCATTATCTTATTTTGCTAATCATTTACATTCTTTCCAAATTAATAATATTTTACATTCAAATAAATGGTCAAATAATGATCTTATCGTATTAAGACGTTATAATGATTATATTAAGGGTAATTGTTTGGCTTGGAGTGAAATAAATGAATTTAATGATAATCATTTGGGTACCACTGATAAATTATTTATGCAAGAGAAAAAATTAATTATTGTAGAGTCATTAGAGAAACAAATTAAATTTTTAATTAAAAATAAATTTTCAATGGATGATTTACAAAATGATTTAATTTTTTATGCATTTAAAATTTTAATTAAAGATCTTTTAAAATTATATAATGAATTAAATGAAGGTATTATTACACTTTTAGAATCATTTTTCGATTTAAATTTTAATTTTGCTGAAAGAACATTAAATTTATATAAATCTTTTGTTCAATTAACTGATTATGTCGTTAAATATTTAAAAGTTGGGAAGGCAATGGGTCTTAATATACCAATTATTAAACATATTACCACTAAATTAATTGAATCATTAGAGGAACATTTAATTGAAAAAAAAATGGGTTCAAATAAAGATTTAACTATTTCAACTATTACCAATACCAATACTACTAATACTACCAATACTGCCAATAGCAATACTGCCAATACCAACAGACAAGATTCATCAAAGGTAACAACTGAAGAAAAATTAAATAAAATAAGAGAACAAAAGCAAATTTTACAAAATCAATTACATCAACCACCACAACAATTAATTATAACACCAACTTTACCACAACAAACAACTGGTGGTACAAATAATCCATTTTTAACATTTTCACCAA